>SKCR01031813.1:0-91685 GCA_019454045.1 Zanthoxylum bungeanum
CAAACGAATTAAGTCCAACAAGGTACTGATTTCTGACTTTTCCCTTCCGACGTCCGTTTCCCGAGACTTCCGCAACTTAAAGGATAATGCCTCCATACGAGGCTCATCATCGGGACTTATATGCAAAAATACAGTGCCTACAATAGCTTCCGGAGGAAAATCCCCGCTTTTAAATATGGATGTAAAGTGACGTGTATTATATACATGTTTCTTGGTCCGTCTTGTCAGTACGGTTTATGGGTATCTTTCCATACTTGCATCCGAGATCGTGCCAAAACTGTGAGGGTGTAGGTTATAGAATTATTATCTATACTGGTTGTATATTGATACTGGACAAATTCAAGTGAAAATGGAAATCCTAAGCGTGCCAAAGCTGTAAGGACTACATCAGTACCTTGAGTTACTCATTGACAAGTGTAGCCTTGATACGCCTCCTTGTGAACGTGCCAAAGCTATCATAATGAGAAACGATCATGACCAAAATCGGGAGTCACTAGTGAGTGATTGACAATGAGTTGTCTACCTAATGAATATACGTAAGCGAGATCGTGCCAAATCTGTGAGTCGAAATATATTCATGGGATCATACTCTCACTATGGAATTCAATTTAATTATTGAATTCCCGTTCTACGTTGGGGATTACAGTATTACGTAAAATAGTGGGAGACACTGCTGAGTTTAAAATCCATAACTTAAGTAGTGTGTAATATTTTGGAAAATACTGCTTTCATTTTTCTTTATTCTATATTGCTTATAGAATTACACTTCTAATCTAATGCATGCTTATTACTTGAATATATATTCTGACATTACTTATGGTTACGTAGTTCTAGAATAGGTTCTAGAAAGACAGTAGACTAAGATATTGTTAGATTAGTTGAAACCATCGGAACTGTTGTTCCGATTTTCTTGAAAATCAAGATGGTTTGTGACTTAGTTACTAAGTCACGATAGGTAATCTAAATAGATATCTTTTAAGGATATAATGTTTTAGAAAGAATTGTTTCTTATGCACTAAAAATTGACTTGAATAGTTCATGTCTCGAGATTCTTGAATGGCATTAAGAAAGCCCCTTAGGTATTTCTTTATCTTATAATTACGTTTCTTGGCTTTAGTGATTTTTTGAAGTCACGTGTCTGACACAGTTTGCTAATCAATTATTTGTAATTGTTGTAAATAATTGAACGCAAATTATAAAGCTAAAGAAATGAGATGTGTATAGTTTTGTATAGAGAATATTGATTCTCATAATACGACGACTATAAGTATTGGATACTAAATCTCCCGTCTAGTTAATTAAAATAATGTTTAATGACTGTTTTGATATTTGATATCAGAACTTGTGACTATTGGATAGTTACTTGTTCTGTTTAAACAGTTGTTACATATTTTAATATGACTAGTAGTGTCATTAATGAAATATGAACATTAAGAAAAATATTCGGTAAGATAAATAACTTAGAACTGTGCTTTACGAGATTTTATTATAAATGCATTAGATTATTATTCCTTATGGTAAAGAATGGTCTGATACGAGTTCACACCACATATCCTTATCTATTTAATGAATATTGTATTCAGGATGTGATTAAATCTCATTTAACCAATGATCATCATTGGACCACAAATTTATTAAACTAATACATTGGATGTATATAGTTTAATGAATTAGAAATTGCCTTAGATAGTTTTCTATGCTTCGTAATTTAGTTAATGATTTGTCATGACTTAGTTATGTTTTTCAAATAGAGAATATGTTGAACGTCTTGAATGGTTCAAGAACTTTCAATATGTTTCTAATGAAACGCGGATAGAATATTTTGAATGGTTCAAGAATATTCTATTTGTAGTTTTGAAAACTATATTTTAAAATTCATCATGAGTCTTTGAATTGTTCAAAGATGTTTGATTGATCAAACATATGAATTTAAGGCAATTAGTTCTAAAATTATTTAATGAATGTGATTCTTACTCAGTATTAAACTTCCACGATTCCATATTGATGGAATTGTTCAGTGGGAGTAATCAAATCTTATATGATTTGATTCATTGATATTGAGTGTTACCGAATTAGTTTTTCAGTACTCTTGGCGTTATGCTCCAGAAAAACCAATCTATCTTTTTATTAAGATTCCATTTGTTTCTACTGTTACGTATATGATATGTATAGAAGAAAATTCGAATCTTGAAAAGTTTGAGATTTGAAACTTTCTTTTGTATAATGGTTATATAATTGAAAGTACTTGTGCCTTGGAGGTACGAGTGAAAGGTTTATCATTTATTCTATTTAAGGGAATATTGTATTCTATTTGATAGAATATCTTTTCTACGATACCGAGTAACATAATTGTTCTATTACTTGGTGCTCAACATTGGATGTTGACGATTTCAGAATAGACTTGACTTATTGAAGTCAAATGTGAGAATGATAAACTATAAGTGGAACTACATAATTAATAGGATGAAAACACCCTTAGAAAACTTCTGTATAAGTCTAATAGGATGTCAGAATCATTTACTATGTATTTGATACTTAATGATTCTGTTGTTTTCTTATCGAAGAAAATTATCCTATAACTTGTAGTGGGGGCGATATTTGATATCGATTCCGGAACTTAGCATTGAACCATAGATCTTATATTCATAGCTTACATCGATCATTTTTGAACTTGATTAGGCTTTCGTTATGAATGGTTCATAATGTGTACAAATTGTTTGCGCAGCAAAAGCAAAGTGAGCTTGATAAAGGTTTGTCCTTTATAGTATGACAGTGAGAAAGGTTATACTCAGTAGTCTATTGTAGATTCTGAGAAAACTTATCTTTAGTTGCACTAATTGAACAATTAAGGATTTGTTGGTTAATGTATATTTTAAACTATGTATTTTGGCTAAAGAATGCAAAGTGGCGTTCTTGAGTGATTTCTTCGAATGAGAGATCCGTTGTGATTTTTTATTTGAAGAAGTTCATTCTAGAATGGCCCTAGAGTTTGTATTGTGCTAAGATCACAGTTTGATATACTAGCATAGTGCATATTGTAGACTCGAGTGAGCTTTCCGAAAATCCGTGTTCTCTGATTTTGATATCAGTCAAATTGTCTAGTTTTATCAAAGTATAGAGAATACGTATTTGTTAGTAGGGTAGTGGGAGCGTACAAATTTCTTTCTAGTATTATATATCATAAGTCTTCTTTCTCCCGTGAAAGCAGTGGGAGTTGTTTCTGTTATATTTGATATAGTTTTTATAAGATATAAAACTAAGAGACTTATGAGATACTCTCATTAGTCGCATATTAGATATGATCTAATAAAGGACACGGTAAGACTATATGTATGACAATTAGTATAACTGTTTGAAAGTTAACGTGTCTTTTATGTATATAGCATTCATCTTTCGTAAATGATGATTCCTTTGTCGAAAGAGAGATTGATTAGAATATCTAGTCAGTCTTATGCATCATAGGATGATGGCGTAATGAATATTATATTATGTGCGATTAAAATATCATTTTAATCGTAATTGTTACGAGTTATTTTGATATGATGTAGACCATATGATGGGTCTTGAAACATGTTCTTTGTGATATTTGAGATATTAAGAATGAGTTTCTTTTTCATGGAGAATTTAGTCTGCAACCACAAGGTCAGATTAGTTTTGATCCTAATTATGACATTATATGGCCTATGTCATCTAAAGTCAGAAAAGATGCAGTGGAGGTGTCATTGTTGATTCTATTGAATTAGTGGAATCAGTTGCAACTTTTGAAGTATTGAATTAGGAAGTTGCATTGTGACCCTATAGATTCGAAGTTTTCATATTAGTGTAGTGCTTGCAGTTGTCTCATGGTATTTGGATTTGATATCCAAATACATAGATAACTCAGTAGCTAAAGCACAATACTAATATAGCGTCTGAGTCATATTAATGTGGAATTTGGATTCTACAAAATATGAATGATGCTGGTTAAGGAAAACGATTGAGTTTGTAGAACGGACTCAATTTGTTAAAGCAGGCTTACTTGTTGTTGCCTACCTCTTGAGTGCTGGTGAGCTCTTGAGGACCATGAGTATGCGATACCTATTAAGATGTGTATAGGATACCATGGATTGGCACTAGAGCAAGTGGGAGAAATTGTTAGGGTTGGTGCTCAGAGTGCCAATCTGGATCGTATTTATGTTTGATTCATAAATACGAGCAATTCTATTTTCCATAATATTACTAATTTAATGGTAGCACCCTTGTCTTTTATACATTTATTCGATCTAATTACGATTAGATATCTGATTATGATTAGATCGAAACTAAATCTGGTTTAGTGATATGTGTATATTAGACAAAGACCCTATTTATTATACAATATAATGCGCAGTTACAACGTAATTTGGGACATATAGTATACTCTAAAGTCCTGTAAGATAAAAGTGTTGGTCAAGTTAGACCAGCTGTCGGTAATAGCTGAGACTGTGTCTAATGATTTACTCTCGGTTGACTCGTGATATGTCGTAGTGAGACTGTCTATGGTCCTAGTGAACCATGTACTCGGGAGACCGTATAACAGTAGGTGTTTATTGATAAGACACTGAAAGACTCAATGAAGATTTCCTAATAGATGGTACACCAACGTCAATACGAATCTTCTCGAGTTGAGCGAGCATAGTGGTCCTTCGACTTGAGATACCACAGTGGGATATATGAGTTATTGTGGACAACAGGACCTGGGCGACGCATGCTGTTCCTAGGCTCGCGTCCTAGTTGGGAGTACGGAGTAGCCAACAGAGGACTAAACCGGAGAATAATGGAGTCGCCACCCGGTGTGAACCGGGAAAATGAGATTTAAGGCCGCACTCACCCCTCGCAAGGGAAGACCTCAAACCGTTGGGTTCGGAATGGTCCCTTACTCATGTCACTTGTAATGAAAGGATTTATGTAATAATTTAATCAGGCTTAAGTAACACTTATTTCTAAGAATATCATGCTTCTATATTCATGGGTACAAAATAACACTCATACATACATTTCGCATATATCTCATATCTAATAACACATGTCTTACAAAATACCACAAAGTAACAATGAACATACAACTTCATTCAGCATATCATATTCATGAAAACACAAGCATACGTAGTATCCGCACAAGCATACATGTGAGCACTCTTCCAAGTGATACGTGGAATTGTATCCCAAGTACAGACCGCACTACCGTCCATTCGGATTCGGCTACGGAATTTACGTCTGGGTTTCCATCCTATATACCACAAGAGACGACACTCTTCCATTTCATTCAAGCCACAACATGGATCCATAAACGACTCTCATGCGAGTACGGTACACGATCGTCGGAAGGGTGGATGCTCCGCAACTCTCCCGGTTCACTGGTTCACTGTTCTCGTTCGTTGTCTTTACTGTTTGAGTCCGTTTTGCTACTGTTTCCTTGTGGTTTTGCTGCCGTCTCCTCTTTATCTTTTGCTTCCTTTTTTCTTGGGTGTGTTCTTCCTGTAATTTTTATGTGTGTTGTGTATGAGCTAAGGACTAGGGTTAGAAGGTTGGTGAAGGGTTCTTTTTATAGGCAAAGGGTTGGGCTTGACAAGGAAAATGATTTGTGTATTTACAAAGGGATTTGATTTGTTTTGGTTTAGGAATACAATATTTTAAGTTAGGAATAATATATTGGTTGATTGATTTTAACTTGGTATGATTATATTTGATTGGTTTAGATTAGGCATTTAGTTTGTTGATTGATTTTGATTAGGCATGCAATTTCTTTAATTGTGTAAGTATATTTATTTAATTTGGGATGTGATTTTTAGTTTGTTTTGATTTCACCATGTGTTAAATATGTGTTTTAAGTGGGCTTGGGCATGGGGCCAAGGTTTGGGCGAATTGGGCTTAATGTGAGGCTAGCAGCAAAACCAGAATTACCGACACCGTTCGAACGGATCATCGAACGCAGCACGAACGCCCGCAATCTGTTTGACGTTCGAACGTATACACGAACGTAGCACCAACGAAAACAGTGAACCTTGTTTATTCTGAATATCCCCTTCCGATGTCTGTTTCCCGTGACCTCCGGGACTTAAAAGGTAGTGTCTCCAAAATGAGACTCATCATAGGGACTTATTGTAAAAATGCAGTGCCTACAGTCGCCCCCACTTTGATGGGACTTGTGTAATGTGCAACAGTGACAATCCTATCAAAGTTATGCAATGCATTTCTACTTACCTGGCTCGCCAGCTGCCACTTGACTTACCATGTGTCGAGTTGAGTTGATTTCGTGGTGAGGTGTACGACCCCTGTTCCTTCCCGAACCGTGCTCTATTTTTAGAGCGCCATTTTCGGCATCTTTCGTGTATGTGCTCCATTTTGGAGCGCCATTTCCGGCATTTGTTGTGTGTGTTCCATTTTGGAACGGCATTTTCGGCATCTGCTGTGTGTGTTCCATTTTGGAAGGCCATTTTCGGCCTCTGTTGTGAGTGCTCCATTTTGGAGTGCCATTTCCGGCGTCTGTTGTAGTAGATTGTGGCTCATTTTTGAACCGTTACTTGATGAGATGGTCTTTGCTGCTATAAACCTGCGAACACGAAACAAACATTGCATGTATGTGATATGTATGCATGTATGCATGTATATGTATTATATTCTGATGGGTTAGGCCTTCCTTGGTCCATTTCCGAACTGTACTGACATGAGGCTTTCTTCCCCTTGAGCTTTGTTCTCAAACTATACTGATATGAGGCTTTCTTCCCCTTGAGCTTTGTTCTCAAATTATACTGATATGAGGCTTTCTTCCCCTTGAGCTTTGTTCTCAAGCTATACTGGCATGAGGCTTTATTCCTGAACTGTGTTGAGATGAGGCTTTATTCCCCTGACTGTCTGGACTGTGGGCTTTGTTCCCAAACTGCATTGAGATGAGGCTTTATTCCCCTGGGCTTTATTCCCTAGTTATGCTGAATGTGGGGCTTTATTCCCGAATTATACTGAATGTGGGCTTTATTCCTGAACTGTACTGAATGTGGGCTTTATTCCCGAACTAAATTGAATGCAGGCTTTCTTCCTGAACTGTACTGAATGTGGGCTTTATTCCCGAACTGCACTGAATGTGGGCTTTATTCCCGTACTGAGCTGAATGCAGGCTTTTTCCTGAACTGAACTGAATGTGGGCTTTATTCCCGAGTTTGCTAGACGTAGGCTTTTTCCTGAACTGAACTGAATGTGGGCTTTATTCCCGAGTTTGCTGGACGTAGGCTTTCTTCCTGAACTGTACTGAATGTGGGCTTTATTCCCGAACTGCACTGAGTGTGGCTTTATTCCCGAACTGTACTTGACATGAGGCTTTGTTCCCCTTGAGCTTTGTTCTTGAACTGAATGTAGGCTTTCTTCCTGAACTGCACTGAGTGTGGGCTTTGTTTCCGAACTGTACTGACATGAGGCTTTCTTCCCCTTGAGCTTTGTTCTCAAACTATACTGATATGAGGCTTTCTTCCCCTTGAGCTTTGTTCTCAAATATACTGATATGAGGCTTTCTTCCCCTTGAGCTTTGTTCTCAAGTTATACTGGCATGAGGCTTTATTCCTCCCGAGTTTTTTTCTCAAACTATACTGATATGAGGCTTCCTTCCTGAACTGAACTGAATGTAGGCTTTCTTCATGAACTGATATGGGCCTCGCCCTCGATCTGATACTGATATGGGCCTCGCCCCCAAACTGATGCAGATGTGGGTCCCCCCTAAACTGATGCTGATGTGGGACTCGCCCCCAAGCTGATACTAATGTGGGCCTCGGCCCTGAACTGATACTGATGTGGGCCTTGCCCTCAAACTGATACTGAGATGGGTGTAGACAACAGAACTTGACGACGCTGTTCTAGGCTCGCGACCTAGTTGGGAAGTACAAAATAACATGGAGTCGCCACCCGGTGTGAACCGGGACAAAGATTTAAGGCCGCACTCACCCCTCGCAAGGGAAGACCTCAAACCGTTGGGTTCGGAATGGTCCCTTACTTATGTCACTTGTGATGATATAATTTGTGCAATGAATCAACCAAGTCTACTCAATAATCATGCTCAAGGGTACTTAGATCTAACATGCTTTCATCCAAATAACTCCACGCAATATAAACACAACGAGCATATTGAACCATTAAATCAACATGTATAAATCATTACCCAACGCATCATAAACTAAGAACATGCATAATGAACAACCTAAACATGCTTTTACAATAAATAACAAACTAAATTAAACCATGCTTTAATAAATAAACAAATAACCTAAAGACTATAACATGTCCAAATACAAGTTAGGATGAGACGAGATACGTGTATCTTAAGTGGTACGTGGCATTGTATCCCGAGTGCAGACCATACTACCGTCCATTCGGAATCGGCTATGGAATTTACGTCCGGGTTTCCATCCGATATACCACAAAAGGAACACATATCCCGCTCATCCAACAATCACATCATGCCTCAAACGACTCTCATGCAATAATATTTCAAAATAAATAAAATATAACGAAAGAAGATAAGTACAAGGGTGCCCTCAGGTCTAACCTCTTTAGTCGTCTAAGAAAGGGCGTTACACGTCCGTTGGAAGGGAGATCGATCCGATGCTTTCCCGATTTGTTTGCTCACTGTTTTTCCTTGTTGTTTTGATGCTTGGGCTGCTGTTTTAAGTCCGTTTCAGTTCACTGCGTTGGTCGCTGCGTTTTTGTCACTGTTTTGGTGATTTTGTGGACTGTTTTGGATGATTTTGGTGGCTTAGGGAGGTGCGTTTGTAAGGATTTTTTAGGGAAAATTTTTGGAGGTTTTTAGGATGGTTTCTAGATGATTTTAGGACTGTTTTGGGGACTAAAGTCGCAACAAATACTGACCAGAACAGGGGACGAAACTGTGCAGTTCAAGGTGCAGTGAGGGGTGTTTCGGGACTGTTTTGGGCGCTGAATTGGAGCTGTGAATGGGAGGTCTTTTGTGCGAATTTGGGGCTGTATTTGAGGATTATTTTAAGGTGTTTTTAGGGCTGTGAATGGTGGCTGGAACTCGGCAATGGAGGGCTGTGAAAAGGGCTTTGGCGTGAGTGGTGTTGGTGAAGAAGAGAAGATGCGGCAATTGGAGGGTTTGTTGGCTTGGTGTTGCGGCAATGGAGGCTATTGGAAGGGCTTTGGGCGTGCAAAGGAGGCTTCACAAAGTGCTTGGACGTGCTTGAGAGAAGGATATGTGCTAGGGTTGTGTATGGGGGCAAAGGTCTCTTTTTATAGACAAAGGGAAAAGGCTTTCCTTTTTAGATTAGGAAGGAATCTCCTAATTGATTTCTAATAAGGAATGCATCTTCTAATTAGGATTTGGGATTGGATTTGATTTGGTAATGATTTTATTTGATTTCTTTTATTTAGGTAAGGATTTAATCAAGATTTAAACATGTGATTAATGTGCAATTACCTAAATAAAGGGCAATGGTGTGAATCATGTCCAATGGGCATAGGTTTGGTTTGACTTGGTTTGACTTGGGTTACTTGGGTATTTGGGCTTGGTTGGGTTAGGTATGTGGTCTATGGGAGTTTGGGCCTAAGGTGAGCTTAGAAACGGAGGTATAACAAGCAACCGAAGCGAAACAACTCGGGTAAATCCATCAAAAATTGTATTTTCCAACTTTACCCTTCCAACGTTCGTTTCCCGCGGCTTTCATGACTAAGAGGGAGTTGTCTCCATATAAGACTCCTCATCGGGTGTTATGCAAAAATGCAATGCCTACAGTCGCCCCCACTTGATAGGACTTGTGCAGTGTGTGACAATGACAATTCTATCAAAGTACGTGCAATGCATTTTTACTTACCTGGCTCGCCAGCTGCCACTTGACTTGCCGTGTTGATTTGAGTTGATGTTGAGGTGCTTCGACCCCTGGTCCATTTCCGAACCGATGATGTGCTGTGGTGTGGTGGAGTCCATTCCCGAACTGTCACCGTTGTGGTCCATTCCCGAACCGATCTCCATTCCCGGAGTGTAGCTGTGATGTAGTGTGATGAAGTTCATTCCCGAACTATCACCGTTGTGGTCCATTCCCGAACCGATCTCCATTCCCGGAGTGTTGCTGTGATGTGATGTGATGAAGTCCATTCCCGAACTGTCACCGTTGTGGTCCATTCCCGAACCGATCTCCATTCCTGGAGTGTCATTCTCGGCGTGCCATTCCCGGCGTGCTCATTCCAGAGCTGTCCATTCCCAGACTGTCCATTCCCGGACTAAATCTCCATTCCCGGAGTGCCATTCCCGGCGTGCTCATTCCCGATGTGCTGTGGTGTGGTGGAGTCCATTCCCGAACTGTCACCGTTGTGGTCCATTCCCGAACTGTCACCGTTGTGGTCCATTCCCGAACCGATCTCCATTCCCGGAGTGTAGCTGTGATGTAGTGTGATGAAGTTCATTCCCGAACTGTCACCGTTGTGGTCCATTCCCGAACCGATCTCCATTCCTGGAGTGTTGCTGTGATGTGATGTGATGAAGTCCATTCCCGAACTGTCACCGTTGTGGTCCATTCCCGAACCGATCTCCATTCCTGGAGTGCCATTCTCGGCGTGCCATTCCCGGCGTGCTCATTCCAGAGCTGTCCATTCCCGGACTGTCCATTCCCGGACTAAATCTCCATTCCCGGAGTGCCATTCCCGGCGTGCTCATTCCCGAGCTTGCTCATTCCCGAGCGTGCTCATTCCCGAGCTATCCATTCCCGGACTAAATCTCCATTCCCGGAGTGCCATTCTCGGCGTGCTCATTCCCGAGCGTGCTCATTCCCGAGCTGTCCATTCCCGGACTGTCCATTCCCGGACCATAATGATCTGATGTAATATGGGCCTCGCCCTCAGAATGCCATTCTCGGCAGAAACTGAAACTGATGTGATGTGGGCCTCGCCCCCAGAATGCCATTCTCGGCAGAAATTGAAAAACTGATGTGATGTAAGTCTCGCCCCCAGAATGCCATTCCCAGGCAGAAACTGAAACTGATGTCAATGTGGGCCTCGCCCCCAGAATGCCATTCTCGGCGGAAACTGAAACTGATGTCAATGATTCCACTCAGCGTATTGCAATTCCTCTCACGAGATCATCTCTGATAATTGGATATATTTCGTCCTCAACGAATGCTTGATGTCAAAGCCAGAGAAACTTCACAGTACTCGATATGCTCAACTCCATCGTCTGAATAGGTGATCCAAACTAGACTCCTAGTGTGTGTGTGCCAAGGATCTTTCACAGCTTATTCCCTAAGCAAGCCAACTCGATAATTTCACTTCGAGAATCGGACCAGTGGTCTACCAACCTGAATGTCTTAATCACATTCTGTGATTACTTCAGCATACTTAACATGATATGGTCTTCTGTATTGCACTCTGTCTCTTTCTTTTCATTCGGAACTCTTTTTTTTTTTTTTTTTTTTTGCTTTTCTCTCTCTTTTTTTTTTTTCTATTTTTTCTCTTTTTCTGACACACCTACCCTTTAAGGTAGGATTTCTCCTCATGGTGGTCCTAATACTCGCCCATGGGTAGCTTCACGCTTATCGGTTATAGGCGGTCTTTTTCTTTCTTTTCTTGCAGAGACATTTCTGTTATTTCTAACCATATCATGTATCATAGTTTCTGTAATCCAGGGTAGACATCCAGGCAAACGGTCATTCACCGATCCTCTGTCTCTTCAGCTAGTCATCTCATTAACCACTCAGGCTTCCATTGTTGAGATCCCGTATTCAGGTGCTTTATGAGTCTAGTCAAGGTCAATCTATTCAGCATATCGGCGAAGAACACTTCCAGCACTCGTCGTTTCTAAGGCTTCTACCTATAGCACACAATGTCATCACCGGACATATATCAAATTACCAAAGACTTCTTTCTCTCTCTCTCTTTTTTCTTTTTTTTTCTTTTTTTTTTCTTTTTTTTGCAACTCACTCACTCACTCAAAGGAATTCTTCCTTTCTGCTGCCGACACTGTGGGCTTTGCCCCCGGGATCCGTTCCCCAAAGTTCAAACTCAAAGCGGGCCTCAACCCTCAATTCACCATCTGAACCTTAACACTGATGTGGACCTCAGCCCCGAGATTTCTACCCAAACTCAATACAGTGCTTTCGCTATTTCTGATTGGCTCATCTCCGCCGCTTTCACTTTTCTGTCTTCGAAACCTGTGAATACAAAACACAAAACACGAAAACAAAAAAGAATACGGTAATGGGTTATATGTATGCATGGATGCATGATTTTCTTTATCCTGTTGGGTTAGGTCTTTTGCAGGTGACCATTCAGTCTTCTTCCCCCTTCAGGCAAAATACAGCTTCAATCTATCAACATTGATGGGCTCGGTGAACTCATTTCCTTCCAAGTCTGACAGTCTCACTGCTCCATTTCCCATTACCTTCTGAACAATGTAGGGCCTCTCCCAATTTGGTCTGAATTTTCCCCTCGGGTCTGTTGTTGATGGCTTCGACTGCTTGAGTACCAGATCGCCTTTCTTGATCTTGGTGGGCCGCACCTTCTTGTTGAATGCTCGAGCCAGCCTCTCTGATAAATCTGCATGTGATGCAGGGACTTCATCCTCTTCTCATCCATCAGAGCCAACTGTTCAAACCTTTGCGAGGTCCATTCCTGTTCTGGCAGTTCTGCTTCTGCGAGTACCCCCGCATGGACTGTATCTCCATTTCTACCGGCAGTACCGCTTCCATTCCGTAGACCAAGGAATACGGCGTAGCTCCTGTTGCCGTTCTCACAGATGTTCTGTATCCCCACAGAGCATATGGCAGCTTATCAGCCCAGTCTTTGTAGTTCTCAGTGATCTTTGCCAAGATCGTCTTTTTATTTTGTTGGCTGCCTCGACTGCCCATTAGCCTGCGGCCTGTATGGTGAGGACTTGTGATGACCAATTCCGTATCTCTGTAGCATTGTCTTGGTCTCCTCCCTGAAATTGGACTCCATTGTCCGTGACCACATGTGCGGCATACCATACCGGCAACAGAATTCGTTGCAATAAACTTTGCCATCTGCCTTGCTGTCACATTGCGGAAAGACTCAGCTTCTACCCACTTCAAGAAATAGTCAACTGCCACCACTCTAAAGCGGTGCCCATTCGAGGCATTCGGTCGGATTTCCCCGATCATGTCAATCCCCCATGCTGAGAAGGGTCATGGCTCTGACACCATGCAATTCTGTGTGCGCAGATGATTCAGTTGCCGTGTGCTTGGCAGTCATGACAGTGCTTTACCAGTCTGCGCAATCAGCTTCCATGGTCGACCAATATAAACCTTGCCTCACAATCTTGCGAGACAAGTTCAGTCCATTCATGTGCGGCCCACTACTCCTCCGGCATTACCTCGTCTATTACCTTCTGAGCTTCTTCTCTGTTCAAGCATTTCAGATGAATTCCATTTGCCTGCCTCTTGTAGAGTTCTCCCTTCAAACTCACATACTGAGAAGCTAACTTCTGAATAGCCACTCGGTCCTTTCTGCTGGCTTCCTCTGGGAATTCTCCATGCTCCAAGTACCTCTGTATGTCATAATACCAAGGCTTCCCATCATCAACCTCTGCTACCGGTATTCTCTCGATCTCATATATCGGTTTACTCGCCATCGTCAACACAAGTGGTCTTATTACCAATTTCTCTGGATTCTCCCAAGTTGCGGCTAGTGTGGCCAATGCATCTGCCATCTATTATCTTCCTGCGGCAAGTGCTGAAACTTGCGGTTAGGGATAGCCTGCGTTAGGTTTCTGAGGTGGAATAAGTACGGCTTCAACCGTTCCTCCTTTAATTCCCATTCTCCTTGCATCTGTCGGATCACCAACATCGAGTCTCCATAAACCTCTACGTTCGTAGCTCTCAAGGCTATCAATGCAGTCAATCCGAATGCACACGCTTCATATTCAGCCATGTTGTTAGTCACTCCGAATGTCAACCGCTTGGCCATAGGCAAAGTTTCTCCCTCATGGGTGACTATTACAATCCCGATCCCGGCTCCTTTGCAGTTCACTGCTCCGTCAAAATACATCCCCCATCCTAGGACTGCTATAGCTTGGATTTCTTCGTCGGGGAACTCAAACTTGTACTGATCCCCTTCAACAGGTTGTAAGGCTAGGAATTCTGCCACGGCTCGCCCTTTGATTACCTTTGAAGTGAGGTACTTGTTGGATAATATGACCCATAGCGTCACTATTTGTACAGATCATGGTGTTGTTGTACAAATTAACTATGTGACAAGGAAATTGCACTCTCATCATTTGTGATTAGATCACCATAGATATATAAATGAAGAGAGGTCCATATGATTAGTTCCTGGATTGAGATGATATGAGACAGTATCAATCCCCGAAGGATTAATCATTAAATATCCCTAGCCGAAGTATTATCGAGACTGGACATCGATAATGCGGAATAGGCTAGTATTGCACTTGTGCGTGTTGTGAGGGCACAACGGCATAGTTCTCATATATATAAGTATTGGATACTTATGCAAGTGCGATAGGAGGTCGTGTTTCACCGATGGTACGGGAAACAGCTTCGCTCTGGATAGACCCCTCGGAATCCCATTGGTATTATGACTATGTGTCTATGGGAGGCCGAATCGAGGTAGGTGTGTATAGTCTTAACCTGAGACTTGCATCGCTAATACTTGCGATAATCGGTAGACTATGGTCTTGGTGGTACAGGGCTTTAACCGGTTCTGTGTACACCACTTCTGGGTTTATCAGAGAGTCGTAGTGTATTGGGTGTGATGTCGAGACGGAAGTGTCACTTCAGTCATATTGGAGTAGATGTCACGCAGGATATGGTACTAGTGCTCTTGAGTGTTGCGCAACCAATCGGGATATTGTGACCAGGTCATGTATATCCGATTATAGAGACTATGTTACCAGACATCCGATATGTGTTTCGGACGGGGCAGACACTTATCCAGCCCCAGCCCTAGCACGTGATTATCCGATACTGGGCCGATATACACAATACTACGGTATACTACGCTTGATACAGATCTATATATTCCTGTAAGAATGTTTCTGGAGAATTGGGTAGGCATGGCGTTTTGCTAGAAGCTAACCTTGTCTTGTAAATCGGTATAAACGTAGTACGAGGTACTTACGTGTTCGGATAGTCCGACGACCGTATTTACTGCCAACATATCCGGAGATCTCATGGGTCGGTTCCCGAAGATTCACCGATGACGTATTACTCGCACTTAGATTAATCTGGGATTAAATAGAAGAGAGAGATAGAATTAATCTAGGATTAATTCGATGAGAGAGAAAATTAATCTGGGATTAATTGCGGAGATATTTTATCTGGGATAAAATATTAATTAAAGAGAGATAACGATTAATTTGGAATTAATCGATAAATTAATATATTTGATATATTAATCGAAATTGGATTTCGACGCGGAATTAAAATTAGATTTTAATTCGGGCGAACGAATTAATTTAGAATTAATTCGTTAGCGACGTGAATAGTGAATTCGCTAGGCGTAATCACTTAATTACGACGCGACGGAAAATTCATTAATTTGGAATTAGCGAACCCGAGCCCGAGAGTGATTGCGACCGCGTTCGCATTTCGAATTCGAACGCGGCACGCAAGTCACATCAAGCGTCAAATCGTTAGTCGCGTCAATCGTCAAATCAATTGTCACTTTGAGTGATGTGATATGACATGTTGTCACTTTATTAAAGTGACATGATGTGAATATAGGGACTTGTGTATATATATATTTTATTCATTTACTTGGTAAATGGAATAAAGATATAAGTATATATAAATCATTTTCTCTCTCTTGGACTTTGTGTGGTTCACGGTTTTGGCAAAAATTAATAGCCAATCACGTGACTCTATTTTGCTTTTGGTTGTTCACGTTTTTGGTCTTATTTTGTGACAAGATTTGGTGACCCACTTAGTCTTTCTTTTTGGTCTTCACGTTTTAGACAAAATAGAGCAAAAAACTTTCTCTCTTCTTCACGGTCTTGGACCGTTCTTCTTCTTCTTCTTGTTGTTGCGTTTTCTGCCGAAAATGGAGAAGCAATATTTGATTTTGTTTCATAAACTTAGTGCTAGCACACTCTAGGAGTGATACAAAGGTGATAGGGAAGTGAGTTTGTGAGCATGGAAGCTTGAAGCTTTGAGCTTCAATGGATCTTGCATGGCCGAATCTTGGACGCACAAAGATGATCAAAACCGAGCAACCCCTGCAGTTTTTGGAGACAAAACCGAGCATGATGGAGCACCAAAAACGCACCTTTGTTCTTCTTTCATCAAAACCGAAAATCAAAGTGAGTATATTCCGCACCTCCTTTGATGTGTTCATATGTGGTTTTTATGCATGTTTTGTGATCTTTGGGACATGATTGAACTCCAACAGTACTCGATGTCAAATTCAGTCAACAGTACTAACCATCTACCCAGCTTTCCAACTAGTGAAGGTACAGAATGTAGGTACTTCAAAGGATTCTCCTTTGCGACCACTTGGATCTTGTAAGACTGGAAATAGTGGCGTAATTTTCTGGACGCCCATACTACTGCCAAGCAAATCTTCTCCACTTCCTGATAGCGAGCTTCGTACGGAAGCAGCTTCTTACTGAGGTAGTAGATGGCGTGTTCTACTCCTGTCTCATCAGCTTGTACCATCATCGCCCCCAACGCTTCGGGCCCAATAGCCAAATAAAGCACCAAAGGTCTACCCTATCTCGGAGGTCTCAGAACGGGAGGTTTCACTAAGTATTCTCTGATTCTATCAAATGCTTCCTGACACTACTCATTCCACTTTACTGGCTGGTCTTTCCTCAACAGCTTGAAGATAGGCTCACACACTGACGTCAATTTTGCAATAAACCGATTGATATACTGGATTTTCCCAAGGAATGCTCGGACTTCTTTTTTTTTTTTTCTAACCCAACGGGTATCTATGATGGCTTTTAAGACACAAGGGTTAACATGATGCATGTATGCATGAGATGCATGAGATGTATGCGATGCATGGAATATATAAGTTGGCCCATTATCATTTTAAAGTATTTAATCACACCATCGCGCGGTGCAAACTTGTCCCAGTTGAAAAGGCCCAACAGGTTTACACTTTACAATGATACGGCTAAATAACTTCAAATGATAAAAGGCCCATTCACAAAGTGGCCCACCGGCATTTTAGAAGCTTTTGGACCAACTGTCAAAGGACATAAACTTGCCCCAGTTTAAATGGCCCAACAAGTTCACATCTTTTGAAAAAAGGTCTAACTGGATCCAAATGACGGCGATCCAACACACAAACATAAAATAAATAACTACCGGTTCTTTCAAGGCTAAGTTTCACAAGTGGGTTCACGGGGCGCGGACAAAGGCTCTCGCTGACGAAGGTTTGCCCACAACTAGGACTCCCCACTCAAGGGTCCAAGCGACCAAGTAAGCGCACCTTTTTTTATACCTTGCGGTACGTACCAACGAGTTACGCTGTGTGATTAACTGTCGAATGGACTTCCCGTTGTAGATTCCCCAGAGGGAAGGTGGAGCGAGGCTCTCTTAAGTACCCAAGCCTCTTAGGCTCTTATCGCTTGGTGACAGGAATAAACAACGAGTCCTCCAAACTAGTCTATCACAACAAGCTACAAGTAATGATTATCCGGGTGCCTTCACAGCTTTTCCCCGAAGGGTAGTGAATGAAGGAAGACACCCAACCATCACCTAGCTTTAACTAAGCCTTTGATTAACCCCATCAACCCACTATAGAAATGGTCAACTAATGCACAAATTATACACATCACAAGACATGATTTCGAGGCCGATTCTCTAAATCCCCAGTGGAGTCGCCAAACTGTAGACAACAGAACTTGACGACGCTGTTCTAGGCTCGCGACCTAGTTGGGAAGTACGAAATAACATGGAGTCGCCACCCGGTGTGAACCGGGACAAAGATTTAAGGCCGCACTCACCCCTCGCAAGGGAAGACCTCAAACCGTTGGGTTCGGAATGGTCCCTTACTTATGTCACTTGTGATGATATAATTTGTGCAATGAATCAACCAAGTCTACTCAATAATCATGCTCAAGGGTACTTAGATCTAACATGCTTTCATCCAAATAACTCCACGCAATATAACACAACGAGCATATTGAACCATTAAATCAACATGTATAAATCATTACCCAAACGCATCATAAACTAAGAACATGCATAATGAACAACCTAAACATGCTTTTACAAATAAATAACAAACTAAATTAAACCATGCTTTAAATAATAAACAAATAACCTAAAGACTATAACATGTCCAAATACAAGTTAGGATGAGACGAGATACGTGTATCTTAAGTGGTACGTGGCATTGTATCCCGAGTGCAGACCATACTACCGTCCATTCGGAATCGGCTATGGAATTTACGTCCGGGTTTCCATCCGATATACCACAAAAGGGAACACATATCCCGCTCATCCAACAATCACATCATGCCTCAAACGACTCTCATGCAATAATATTTCAAAATAAATAAAAATAACGAAAGAAGATAAGTACAAGGTGCCCTCAGGTCTAACCTCTTTAGTCGTCTAAGAAAGGGCGTTACACGTCCGTTGGAAGGGAGATCGATCCGATGCTTTCCCGATTTGTTTGCTCACTGTTTTTCCTGTTGTTTTGATGCTTGGGCTGCTGTTTTAAGTCCGTTTCACTGCCGTTTGGTCGCTGCGTTTTTGGTCACTGTTTTGGTGATTTTGTGGACTGTTTTGGATGATTTTGGTGGCTTAGGGAGGTGCGTTTGTAAGGATTTTTTAGGGAAACTTTTTGGAGGTTTTTAGGATGGTTTCTAGATGATTTTAGGACTGTTTTGGGGACTAAAGTCGCAACAAATACTGACCAGAACAGGGGACGAAACTGTGCAGTTCAAGGTGCAGTGAGGGGTGTTTCGGGACTGTTTTGGGCGCTGAATTGGAGCTGTGAATGGGGGGTCTTTTGTGCGAATTTGGGGCTGTATTTGAGGCTTATTTTAAGGTGTTTTAGGGCTGTGAATGGTGGCTGGAACTCGGCAATGGAGGGCTGTGAAAAGGGCTTTGGCGTGAGTGGTGTTGGTGAAGAAGAGAAGATGCGGCAATTGGAGGGTTTGTTGGCTTGGTGTTGCGGCAATGGAGGCTATTGGAAGGGCTTTGGGCGTGAAAAGGAGGCTTCACAAAGTGCTTGGACGTGCTTGAGAGAAGGATATGTGCTCGGGTTGTGTATGGGGGCAAAGGTCTCTTTTTATAGACAAAGGGAAAAGGCTTTCCTTTTTAGATTAGGAAGGAATCTCCTAATTGATTTCTAATAAGGAATGCATCTTCTAATTAGGATTTGGGATTGGATTTGATTTGGTAATGATTTTATTTGATTTCTTTTATTTAGGTAAGGATTTAATCAAGATTTAAACATGTGATTAATGTGCAATTACCTAAATAAAGGGCAATGGGTGTGAATCATGTCCAATGGGCATAGGTTTGGTTTGACTTGGTTTGACTTGGGTTGACTTGGGTATTTGGGCTTGGTTTGGGTTAGGTATGTGGTCTATGGGAGTTTTGGGCCTAAGGTGAGCTTAGAAACGGAGGTATAACAAGCAACCGAAGCGAAACAACTCGGGTAAATCCATCAAAAATTGTATTTTCCAACTTTACCCTTCCAACGTTCTTTTCCCGCGGCTTTCATGACTAAGAGGGAGTTGTCTCCATATAAGACTCCTCATCGGGTGTTATGCAAAAATGCAATGCCTACAATGGGCCTCGCCCCTATGTTGATATTGATATGGGCCTCGACCCCACGCTGATACTGATGCTATGAGCCTCGCCCTAAGGCTGATACTGATACGGGCCTCGCCCCCAGACTGATACAGTACTGTCGATGTTCCTGATTGGTTTGTCTTTTGACGCTTTCTTTTTTTTTTCTTTTGAAACCTGTTATTACAAAACAGAACAAATAAAAAAAGGATGCAAATATGTTACGTGTATGCATGCATGCGTGAATGAGTTTCCTATCTCGTTGGGTTAGGTCTTCCGTCGATTCCATTGATGACCATTCTTCTCTTAGGGAAAGTACCATTTCCACCTGTCTACCCTGATTTGTTCCAGGAACCCGTTTCTTTCCAAGTCTAACAGTCCCACTGTCTCCATTTCCCAATTCCTGAATGGCTAACTTATCTTTTCTGCTTTCTTCTTTTGAGGATTCCCTACGCTTTGAGCATCACATTACCAAGATTGAACACACTCATGTTGCAAGTTTGAAAGTAATAGTCTTAGGCAGATAAATAAAATGGTCGCCTTTATTATTGTTGAGGAAACGTTCGAACAGGTAAACAAAATCAATGTCTTTATTAAAAGTGCAAGATAAACTAGGAGAAACAACAGTGCCCTCTTCTTCAGCCCATGGTTCTTCACCATTGTTATCCCTTATTCTTATGAAGCTGAGTGGTTGAGAGTTTGGAGGACAAGGGTTTCGGGTAGGCCAGAGTTGATCATGTAGTTGGGTAGGGGATTTCTGTATGCGTTGGGTTGTTCTTTCTCTGGGTCGGGTATTGTATGGGCATCGATGAGGTTTTGGATTTCATGTCTGAGGCGTGCGCAGTTGTCGGTGTCATGGCCTTTTTCTTGGTGGAAGTGACAGTATAAGTTTAAGTTCATGTGAGGTGGCACAGGATTTGGAATGGGCCTAGGTTCCAAGGGTTTTAAGAGTCCTTGCGCCTTCAGCTTTTCGAATACCTTTGAAAGAGGCTTACCAAGGTTAGAAAATCGTATGTTCTTAATGGCAGTGACCTCAGCAGTAGCAGGCATAGTTCCTGAATGTCCCCAATATTCCTTCTGTTCTGTCCATAAAACTTTCTATTCTCGGCTTCCTCCTCCTCAATATCCATAACTGTCTCCCTCAGCTGTCGAAAATCAGTAATCATCGAAGTCATTCTCCTCAGTTTTCCATAAATAGAGGGCTTGGTGCCCTTGATGATCATTTTGATCTGGTCTTTTTCTTGAGGGCCGGGTCTGCATCTTCAGAAGCTGGCTCCTCCAGCGGTCCACATATTCCTTGAAATTTTCCTCCGGCTTCTGCTTGATATTTTCTAAGTCACGGAGTGACAAGTCAATCTCCAGGTCCGTGATATATTGTTTTAAGAAAGCATCAGCTAGCTCCCTCCAATCTTCCTTAACCTGCTTGTCCAGGTTATGGTACCATACCACATGTGCCCCCTCGAGTGACATCCCAAACATTTTTTGTACCTGGCGCTGAGACAAGCCAACTGAACTCATAACAGACACATACTGACGGAGATGCACCCTCGGATCTCCATTCCCATTGAACTTAGCCAAATCCGGCATCTTAAACTGCGCTGGCAACTGCTCCTCAAACTTCATTGTCTCATAATCTAGCAAACCTTCATTCTTACCCCCATCATCTGCGGGTAACGGTTTCAACCTGTGGTCCCTGAGTTTCTGTATCTCGGCTTGAGACCCAATCACTCTGACTGTTGCATATTCTGCCATATCATCATCAATAGCGGGGATATCATCCCCCAACCCATTCGGAGGCTCCTCGCGCCTTACATTCTCAGAATTTCCCCTAGCACGGGGCCCAGCCATATTTGTCATGGCAGTAGTCAAGGCTTGCAACTGTTCAGTGACCTTGGCGAGACCGTTTTCCAACTGATCCATACGGGACACCTCAATATCCGATTCACTCATGTCTGTTCCCAGTATTTTGATGAGTCTTCCCTGTTTTCTAACCCAACGGGAATCTATGATGGCTTTCAGAACACAAGGGTTAACATGATGTATGTATGCATGATGTGCATAAGAGGCATATAACATATAAATCATACTAAGTCAATAAAATTTTCAAACAAGTCGGCCCATTATCATTTTAGGAGCTTTTGGGCTGACTGTCATAAGAGTGAACACGTCCCAGTTTAAATGGCCCAACAAGTTCATAACTTATGGCAAGGAGCCCAACTAAATCCAAATGATAATACTCCGAACACAAGCACAAGGTGGCCCATCAACACTTAGACGCCTTTGGCCCGATAGTCATGGGATACATTCTTGTCCCAGTTTAAATGGCCCAACAAGTCCATATCCCATGACAAATGGTCTAAATGGATCCAAACGATATTGTTCCCAAACACAAGCATAGGAGGGAGATAACATAACATAACATAATAATTTTCACATAATGGCCCATCAACATTTCAGAAGCCTTGGGCCTAGTAGTCATACAATACGAACTTGCCCCAGTTTAAATGGCCCAGCAAGCCCGCATTTCTGATAATAGTCCAACTGCATCCAAATGAGGATGGTCCATAAGCACATTCTCAAGGAAATAATTGTTACTTTAACCATACAAACCGGTCTATGGGTGGATTTGCAAGAGTATGGACAAAGGCTCTCACCGGCGAAGGATAGCCCACAACTAGGTCTCCCCACTCAAGGGTTCAGGCGACCAAGTGAGCGTATCCCTTTTTATACACTAAGGTACGTGCCAATGAGCTATGGTGTGTGACGGACTGTCAAATGGATTTCCCGTTGTAGATTCCCCAGAGGGAAGGTGGAGCGAGGCTCACTTAAATACCCAGGCCTCTTAGGCTCTTATCGCTTGGTGTCAGGAATAAACAACGAGTCCTCCAAATTAGTCCATCACAAAGGCTACGAGTAGATGGTCATGTAGGTATCCTCACAGCTTTTCCTTCTAGAAAGGTAGTGAGTGAAGGAAGACACCAAACCATTACCTAGCCTCAAAGTGCCCTTGATTAACCCACCCTCACTTATCCACTATAGACATGGCCAATTAAAACATAAATCCACTCATTACAAGATAATATTTCGGGGCCAATTCTCATATCCCCAGTGGAGTCGCCAGACTGTGGACAACAGGACCTAGGCGACGCATGCTGTTCCTAGGCTCGCGGCCTAGTTGGGAGTACTCATTACAAGATAATTTATTCGGTTATTTGAAAAAGTTTGAAATTATGATTTTGTCCAAACCGCTCTTCCGCTGCGCCCATCGCCCAAAACCCCAACAAAAATGGTATCAGAGCGGGTCTGAAGCTTCATCAATTACATTATTCATGCTTGATATTTGATATGTAATCCAATTTTGATGTTCGCACATGCATGTAATCTAGATATGTTTCTTTACTTTTCAGTTCTACGTTAACGGAAAATATAACAGAAATTTAATGGTTAAATTGTGTTATGTTTTCTAAGGTAGAATTGAATTTTTTAGAAAATGATTTAGATTAAAATTTTCATTGATGTAGAGTATTGCTTCTTGAGGAAAATCCCCGCTTTTAAATAGGATGTAAAGTGACGTGTATTGGGTACATATTTCTTGGTCCGTCTTGTCAGTACGGTTTATGGGTATCTTTCTATAACTGCATCTGAGATCGTGCAAAAGCTGTGAGGGTGTAGGTTATAGAATTATTATCCATACCGGTTGTATATTGATACTGGACAAATTCAAGTGAAAGTGGAAATCTTAAAGGTGCCAAAGCTGTAAGTACTACATCGGTAGCTTGAGTTTGTCATTGACTAATGTAGCCTTGATACGCCTACTTGTGAACGTGCCAAAGCTGTCATAACGAGAAACAGTCAGGATCAAAATCGGGAGTCACTGGTGAGTGATTGACAATGAGTTGTCTACCTAATGAATATACGTAGGCGAGATCGTGCCAAAGCTGTGAGTCGAAATATATTCATGGGATCCTACTCTCACTATGGAATTGGATTTAATTATTGAATTCTCATTGACAATTGAGGATTACGATATTACGTAAAGTAGTGGGAGACACTGCTGAGTTTAAAATCCACAACTTAAGCAGTGTGTAATATTTTCGAAAATATTGCTTTCGTTTTTCTTTATTCTATATTGCTTATAGAATTACACTTCTAATCCACTACATGCTTATTACTTGAATAAGTTTTCTGATTTACTTATGGTTGTATAGTTCTAGAATAGGTTCTAGAAAGACAGTAGACTAATATATTGTTAGATTAGTTGAAACCATAAGGAACTGTTGTTCCTATTTTCTTGAAAATCAAGATGGTTTGTGACTAAGTTACTAAGTCACGATAGGTAATCTAAATAGATATCTTTTAAGGATATAATGTTTTAGAAAGAATTGTTTCTTATGCAGTAAGAATTGAATTGAATAGTTCATGTCTCGAGATTCTTGACTGGCATTAAGAAAACCCCTTAGGTATTTGTTTATCTTATAATGACGTTTCTTGGCTTTAGCGACTTTTAAAAGTCATGTGTCTGACACAGTTTGCTAATCAATTATTTGCAATTGTTGTAAATAATTGAACGCAAATTATAAAGCTAAAGAAATGAGGTGTGTATAGTTGTGTATATTGAATATTGATTCTCACATACAACGACTATAAGTATTGGATACTAGATCTCTCGTCTAGTTAATTAATATAATGTTTAATGACAGTTTTGATATTTGATATCATAACTTGTGACTATTGGATAGTTACTTGTTTTGTATAAACAGTTGTTATATATTTTAATATGACTAGTAGTGTCATTAATGAAAGATGAAGATTAAGAAAAATATTCGGTAAAATAAATAACTTAGAACTGTGTTATATGAGATTTTATTATAAAAGCATTAGATGTTTATTCCTTTTAGTAAAGGATGGTCTGATACGAGTTAACACCACATATCCTTATCCATTTAATGAATATTGTATTCAGGATGTGATTGAATCTCATTTAAACAATGATCGTCATTGGACCACAGATTTATTAAACTAATACATTGGATGTATGTAGTTTAATGAATTAGAAATTGCCTTAGATAGTTTTCTATGCTCCGTAACTTAGTTAATGATTTGTCATGACTTAGTTACGTGTTTCTAATTGAGAACATGTTGAACGTCTTGAATGGTTCGAGAACTTTCACTATGTTTCTAATGAAACGCGGATAGAATATTTTGAATGGTTCAAGAATATTCTATTTGTAGTGTTGAAAACTATATTTTAAAATTCATCGTGAGTCTTTGAATTGTTCAAAGATATTTGATATGATCAAACATATGAATTTAAGGTAATTAGTTCTAAGATCATTTAATGAATGTGATTCTTACTCAGTATTAAACTTCCACGATTCTTACTTAATTTATCGTTGTTATAAATATTTAGTTGGACTAATATTTAATATTACTTTCTTTGAACAGCTAGATTGTACATGACAATACTCCATTTGTAGTTGGTTATATAGTTAGACTATAATAACAATTACATTTTGAGTGTACCCAATATCGTTGATTGAATAGTTGGACTATTGCAATCAATATGGCTGGAAAGATTAGTGACAAAGGACATAATCCTGGGTGAAAATGTCTTTAATGGCTTAAATTTCCAGATTAGGAAATGAATCTCAAGATAGTCCTGGAAGCCAAGAAGTTACTCTATGTAATAGAGAAACCTCTCGGGCCTGAGCCCGGAGTTGAGCAAATAGTAGAGCATGAGCTTAGGAAGACTCATCGTGATGATAACTTTAGTGCTTAATCTGTTATGCTTGCCGCAATGACTCCTTAATTTCTTCGTCAGAACTAAAGATTATATCCTTATACCATGATGTTGAAATTAAAGGATCTTCATAGATCTAACCTTTGATCTTGGAAGTACGAATTGCAAAATAAGCTCTTTTGCTCGCGTATGTCATAGGGTATATCTGTCGAGCACTAGGTGTCGCAGATGATTGCTGACATCGAACAACTAAGGTTAGCTGGGCATTACCTATGAGGCCGAGACTTCCATAGATTTGATCTTACAGTCTCTGCCCAAATGCTAGGGCAGGTTCATCATGAACCAAGAGAAAACTCTTGAAGAGTTAATGGCTATGCTCAATGAGGCAGAGCCAGATCTTCTAAAAGGGCAAGAAGCGCAAGGTGAATCTTACTTCGACATCCCAGAAGGCCAAGGCTTGGCTGAAGGCTTCTGGGGGTGTGAAGAAAAGAGGCAAGGCAAAGGCAAAATCGTCACAGTCTTCTGGGAAGACAAATGACATATCCCAAGACATCTGCCTAAACTGTGGCAAATGGGGTCACTATAAGCGTGAATGCCGTATGGATAAGACAAACATGAAGGATGTGAAGACGGGCAAGGCTCCGACTTCAGGTATGATTGTTATAAACATGTCCACTACTAGTTTTAAAATGGGATTTTGTTACTAGATGTGGTATATAATTATGAACTGATGTGCGGGATCTGCTGATAAGCAGGAGACTGGCTTCAGATGAGATCGACCTGCGAGTCAGAAATGAGACGAGAGTCATTGTTTTGGCTGTGGGAACCTACGTTTTAGAACTGCCCTTTAGGCATGTACTTAAATTAGGAAATTGTTATAATGTACCTACTTTAACTAGAAATATTATCTTTATATCTAGTTTAATCCGTCGCGGGTATACCTTTATGTTCGAGAACACTGGGTGTTTTATTTATAAAGATAATATTGATATATACACATTAGATGTGAATAACAATATTTATATTTTGAATATAAATGAATCTCAAACATATAATATGACAAACAAAAAGCTCAAACTGAATAAATCAGATGAGACTTATTTGTGGCATTGTCATCTGGGACGCATTAACAAGACTCCTAGATCCACTCTTTTGAAGAATGGATACTATGGACAGATTTGATCCTAAATCATATGACGCTATACTTGAATTTGTTATTAGGCAAAGTGCCTATTAGCGGTAAAGGTACACGTGCCACCGAGCTGTTAGCCCTCGTTCATGGTGACATATGTGGGCCCATGTCTAGCTAGGCTAGAGGTGAATAAAAATACTGCATAATCTTTACGGATGTTGAATCACGTTATGGTTATGTGTTTCTTAAGAAACACAAATCAGAAACTTTTGATAAATTCAAAGAGTTTCGACACGAAGTAGAAAAACAGACGGCCAAAAGTATTAAGATATTACGGTTGGACCGCAATGGAAAATACTTGAGCAATAAGTTTCTCGATTACTTGAAAGAGTATGGTATTCTTTCATAGTGGATTCCACCCGGAACACCTCAATTGAGTGGTGTATCCGAACGAAGAAATCAGACTTTGTTGGACATGGTTAGGTTAATAATGAGTCGCACTGAGCTACCAATTTTCTTCACGGGATACGCATTGAACAGTGAAATACTTATTTTCAATAAGGTTTCGCCAAATTTTATTGGACAGACTCCATATTAAAAATGGACAAGAAAGAAACCGGGTTTCTCATTCCTGAAGATTTGGGTATATTAGGCATATAATTCAACGTTTGGATGGTACCAAACTAAAACCCAAATCGGATAAGTGCCTATTTGTAATTGGTTATCCTAGGGAAACGAATTCCACAACTCACAAAAGAACAAAGATATTTTTTGCTCTCCATGCGGTTTTCCTAAGAGGAATACCTAAATGCAGTGGTAAGTGGGAGGAAAGTATAAGTCGATGAAAATCATAGTAATATTGTTCCTGACACTGATCCCTAACGGAACACGAATAGTTCATCAGCGATGAATCTGTACCATAATTTTCTAATACATAAGAACCGCGTAGGTCGGAGAGAGTTAGGAAACAACCTAAGAGGTTTGGGTTTCTGATCTCACCTAATGTAGATGTCAATCTTATTGAGGAAGACGAACAGACTACGTATGAGGAAACGATACAAGGTATCGACTCTGGTTTATGTCAAAGTGCCATTAAGTCCGAAATGGATTCCATTTATACCAACCAAGTTTGGACACTGGTTGATGTACCAGAAGGCATTGTGCCTATTGGTAGCAAATGAGTCTTCATGGAGAAGACAAACATGGATGGCAACATACAAACGTACAAAGCTAGGCTTGTAGCGAAAGGGTATCGTCATCAACATAATGTCGATTACGATGAAACCTTTTACCTGTTGCCATGATTAAATCCATTCGGATAATGATTGCTATTGCTGCATATTTCAATTATGAAATATTACAGATGGTCGTCAAAACGTTTTCCTTAACGGAAACCTTTTGGAGGATGTTTATACAACAGCCTGAAGGTTTTGTCATACAAAAACATGCAAACAAGGTTTGCAAGTTAATTCGATCCATTTATAGATTGAAGCAAATATTGTGTTCTTGGAACCAACGTTTTGATGACCTATAGATTGATGATGCATTATTTCTTGGAAATAACATTCTCAGGTTAACAATCGGTGAAAGTTTGGCTTTCATTAAAATTCTCCATGAAATACTTGGAGAGGCAACCCTTATTCTTGGAATAAAGATCTACTGGATAGATCTAAAATTTGTTGGATACTTATGCAAGTGTGATAGAAGGTTCTATTTACCAATGGTACAGGAACAACTTCGCTCTGGATAGACCCATCGAAATCCCATTGGTAGTATGACTATGTGTCTATGGGAATCCGAATCAGGGTAGGTGTATTTGGTCTTAACCTAAAACTTGCATCGTTAATACTTGCGACAATCAGTACGCTTTGGTTTTGGTCGTCCAAGGCTTTAACAGGTTCTGTGTACGCCTCTTCTGGGTATACTGAGAATCGTAGTGTATTGGGTGTGATGTCAAGATGGAAGTATCACTTCAGTTATATGGAGATGATGATCACGTAGGATACGGAACTAGTACTCTTAAATATTGTAGTCATCGGGAAAATATGACTAGGTCATGATTATCTGATTATAGAGACTGGTTGCTAGTGATCCGATATATGCTTCGTACGGGGCAGACACAATTCCAACCCTAGGCCTAGCATGTGACATCCGATACTGGATCGTAATACGCAATACTTAGTATACTACGCCTGATATAGATTATATATATTCCATGTTGAATATAGTTATGGAGAATTGGGTAGGCACGGTGCTTTGCTAGAATCCAACCATGTCTTGTAGATCAGTGAGAACGTGGTACTGGGTACGCACGTGTTCGGATATTCTGATGACCATATTTACTGCCAACATATCCAGGGATCTCTTGGGTCGCTTCTCAAAGATTCACCGATGACATTTGACTCGAACAGAATTAATCTAGGATTAATTATGAGAGAGAAAATTAATCTCGGATTAATTACGGTAAGAATTAATCTGGGATTAATTGCGTCTAGAATTTATCTGGGATTAAATTCGTCGAGAGGAGAGAACGCGATTAATTTGGAATTAATCGGTAAAATAAATTTAATAGTTAAATTGAATTTTTCTATTTTATTTATTTAATTGGGCTAAAATAATATATTAGATATATTAATTGAAATTGGATTTCAATGTGGAATTAAATTGGATTTTAATTCAAACAAACGAATTATTTTGGAATTAATTCGTAAGCGACTTTTGCAATAATATTTTTAGGCATTATTATTTAATTAAATTGGATTTAATTAAGTCGCAAAGGACAAATTCATTTATTCGGAATTAAATGAACCCGGGCTCGAGCGAAGTTGTGTGTTGGATTAGCCGACTTAAATTTGGAATTTAAAAGTGGTGGGACCCACTTGACTTACATCAATATGTTTGACATTTGATGGAAGTTGTTATTGGTTGAGTAAATCTTATATTGCTTTTAAAACACTCAAACCAAATCCAACACACAATTTTAATATATAAAGAAGTCAATTTAATTTTGGAAACAAGTTGGACTACTATTCATCTTCTCCCATCTCTCCAAAACCGTGAGCCTCTCTACTCTCCATGGAATTTTGTTGAAAAATTTCTACTTGCTAGCACATTAAGGAGTCAAAATAAGGTGATAGGGAAACTTACCCTTGAGTTTGGAACAACAAAGAAAGCTTGGAGCTTCCGAAATACCAAGAAAAGTCTTGAAACTCATTCGATCAATTTGATTATTTCTGCAACTCTCTTTGATTTATTCACACACAAATCATCTTAGAGATCCTTGGCATGTTATAGGAACACTAACATAAGAGTGTAGTACCTTATAATTTGATATCGCTAATGCAAGCATACAAACTTCTTCGTAAGAAGAATGTGGGATATCTAGCTTATGTGACGGATAACAGAGTGGAAGAAATGAGTATTGATCATATTCCAGTAGTAAGGGAGTATCTTGATGTTTTCCAGATGAGTTAGCAGTCTTAGCACATGGAGATTGAATTTTACATAGATATAATTCCAAGCATGCAACCTATATCGATTCCTCCATATAGGATGGCTCCTGCAGAACTTAAGGAATTGAAGGTACAATTGTAAGATTTACTGGATAAGGACTTCATTCGTCCCAGTGTGTCTCCATGGGGTGCCCTAGTGTTCTTTTTAAAGAAAAAAGATGGAACACTTCAGCTATGTATAGATTACCGAAAGTTGAATAAGGTGACAATTAAGAATAAATACCCACTACCAAGGATAGATTATTTGTTTGATCAACTTCATGGACCACAATGCTTCTCAAATATAGATCTTCGATCAGGATATCATCAGTTGAAGATTAGGGAAAATGATGTACCGAAGACACGTTTTTGGACTAGATATGGACATTAGGAGTTCTTGGATCGATTTGTGATAGTTTTCATTGATTATATCATGGTGTATTCACGTAGTGAGAAGGAACACGTTGAACACTTATATCAGGTGCTACAGACATTGAAAGAGCATAATTTGTTTACTAGGTTCTCTAAATGTGTATTTTGGTTGTCCATAGTGGTGTTTCTGGGGCATGTTGTGTCAAAAGAAGGGATTGGTATAGATTCCCAGAAAATTGAAGTTATTCAAAAGTGGATCCCATTAGTGTGACATCGATTCGTAGCTTATTGGGGTTAGTGATGAGTGGTAAATCTATCACTATTTCCCACTCATTTAACCTAATATTTTGTATAGTTTCTTGAGTTTTGTGAACGTTTTGATGTGTTTTGTGTTATTTTGCAGATAAATAAAGTTTGGAAAAAATTGGAGGCAATTTGGGGCCAAAATAGACAAAAAGGGACAAAAGGGCATTTTTGGAAAAAACCAGCGTCGCGCCGCCCAGACATCCCGCGTCGCGACGGCTAAATTACACCGCCTGCTAACTTGCGCCGTGGAGTCAAAATCTGGGTGGCCTGCTAACATGCGCCGGATGCTAACGTGCGCCGATCATGCTAACGTACGCCGCTGCCATGTGTCATCTGCTAAAATACGCCGTATGCCACATGTCGAAATCTCATTGGACCAAAGCAAGCGCGTGCCACGTGTCGAGTTGTCATTGGACCGAATTACCGGTGAATCACATGCTGCCACGTGTTAATCTCTCATTGGACCAATCCTAAACGCGTGCCATGTGTCAGATGATCATTGGACCGAAAGCTCAGCCAATCACCGTGTGCCACGTGTCGTCTTCTCATTGCACCACCTTTATCGCGTGACACGTGTCATCACCAGATTCTGCCGACATTGCGCGTGGTCAAAAGCCGTGTTGACTGAAAACGCGTGCTGGCGTCGCGACGCCAAGCACTTCAGCGTCACGACGCCAAAAGCCGAATTTGCCTATAAATTCAGCTCCTCTTCACTTCATTTGGTGTGCTTTCCTTGGGAGCTTTTCCCTGTTTTTAGAGGATTGCATCTAGTTTTGTATATATAAATAATATTTTTAATTATGTATTTTAATTTTCAGTAATAGTAATAGTAGTTATTCTTCTTCTCTTTTCTTTTATGATTAGTAGTTAATTTTCCGCTGGGGTAAAAGGTGAAACCTTTAATATAATTATTTAGGTAAATCTCACTTAATTATAATTTATAAATTATAATTTAACCGGATTAATTAATGTCAGACTTTATTACCGCCTATATGGCTGGTTTAAATATAAATTACCTTACCGCCTATATGGCTGGTCTTTATGTGACAGATAATTATCGCCTATATGGCTGGTGTAATTGGACTAAATGGATTACCGCCTATATGGCTGGTTTTAAATGTTTAATATTATTAATTCCTGAGAAAGCAGAATATAAAATAATTTATATATTATAATAAGTGAGATTCCTAGATAAGAAATATTAATTGTGAATCCTCTAACCCCATCATTTTATTTTATTCTAGGGAAGTGATGAAACACAATATCCACACTTAATAATTGATTTTCTTTTTATGGGTAATTCTTTAGTTTGTTTATTGAGCCTTAAGCTTAATGCTTCTTGTTGTCTGATCACTAATAAGATTGATATGGTAAACTTAAAATGAACTAGACATAGGGATTTTAGGTTTCAGCCTTAGATTCAAGAGCTCACGATCTTCCTTGAGGATATATAACCCTTTAATAGATTTCCTTACAGGATAGGAATATACCTGTCGGGCGTGGGTAGCCATAATTGGAACTTAATCTTAATGTATCCAGGTAATTTGGTTGACATAGGAATATGGTTCAATTGGGTTATACTGGGTATTTTCGTCTGACCATCGGAAGAGGCTTTCGCATATCATCATGTTCCAGGTTAACAAATTAATTTATTACACATAAATAAGAGAATCAATTCATCTTTATAATAATATTGTGAGGAGTCACGACCCTAGATCCTTGAGTCTTTTATTTTATTTTCCTTAGTATTTTCTTTTGAGTCTGTTTTTATTTTATTTTGCAAAACCACATTCAACCAACCAAAAGCAATCAATTCCCTCTCCCTATAATTAGATACCTGTAAATAAATAGTATCAATAATTAATAACAACAGTAGGAATTAAGTCCTCGTGGGATCGATATTTTTATACTACTTGAACGATACATGCGCTTGCGTTATACATTTGTGTTTACGCCGGTCAAGTTTTTGGCGCCGTTGCCGGGGACTTATTTTTCTTGAGTTATTAATTTTGAAGCTATCTAATTTACTTGTATCTAATTTTCTTTTATCTGTAATTTTTATCTCTTTCTTTTGTTTTCAGGTGATTAAAAAATAATGGAACATTATTGGGAGATTGAAAGATCAAGAGCTTTACTAGAATATACACCCCAAATCTGGGAGCAACAGTCCGGTTTTCTGAGGCCTGTTGTCCAGCCCAATGATTATCACTGGATGCCAGAACCAAGTAATTCTACATTTGCTCAACAGAACGAAATGGGGAGATGTGTAATATGTGATGGTAACCATCCGAGCGATCAATGTATATACCTTTCAGAGTGGCAGAATTATTGGAATCATTCAAGGTACGAAGAACCATCATATTATCCATCTTATCCACCATCTATCTACGATCTTCATCAACAAACAAAACCATCAGAGGAAGATCAGTTGATTCACACGCTCATACATTGGCTCGAAGAACGGGAAGCTCAATTAGATACACAAATTCAGAGACAATCAGAATTCATACAGAGAATGACAGATCAAATGAGACAATTCACAGAAAACCAACACTACATACCTCAAGAACCAGTTTCAGATGACACTGATGAAGCCTTCGAGTACCAATCATTTCACAATGTCACTTCAACAGAGGAGGAGGCTGAGGAGTAACAACAACAGGAGGTATTAGTTCAGGAGCCCGAACCAGCAAAGTCTCAATTTGATTTTTATTATTCTGACTCTGATGATGATGAAACTGAGCTGTTTGTACCAACTGCATCAACACTTCAGGATGTAATTTTGTATCCTCAAAACTAAAATCTTGGAGATTCCATTGCACAAATGTTTGAAGAAAATCTATCTGAACCATCCATTCCAGTCATATCAGAGGATGAAGACCTAAAATCTGACATTTCTTTTCATCCTCAGGTTGACAATTTTGAAACATGTATTTCACAGATGACAGATGAAGAGCTGAATATGGGAATTTTAAAATACATCTGTGAAGAAAAGGTGGAACTAGAAGTATAGCAAATGGAGGAGCAAATGTCTGACCTTAATAAAGATCCAGAGCATCCAGGAGAAACATCGCTGTTTTGGGGAGTACAAGTCAAAGATATCGCCCAGAAGCTTGACAGAATGGAACTCCCATTCAAAGTCAAGCACCATACGAGACCTCCTGATTTTCTTTCTTTCTTTGCAGGAACCACTGGAGCAACAAGGAGCAAAAAAGTGGCACAAGCATTAAATAGAACAAAATTCTTTTTGCTACTTTACCGTTGGAAGAGACCCTTCAAAAGCAACGCTCACGGGATTGTCTTTAATCGGACATCCAAAATGACATTGAAACCTCCTTAATAGATGAATTTCAGTCACGTCTGGCTGAAGACGAAAAATTTAGCGCTAGTAGGGAGGCAACCCATGCAATTTGTTGTAATTTCTGTTTTCATATTTTGTGTATACATGTTGTAGAATTTTTAATTTTGTGTGTTGTTTTTGTAGGAAAGGAACAAACGAAGCATTTTAAGACAAAAGGAATGGTGTTTGGCAATTACAAAGATGAGAGCTAATTCATTAGTGGTGGCTGAGTAAGGAATGGATTCTTGAGACGCATCCTGATGAATTTATACCAAACTAGTGACGTATTGCGTACACAATTCTGCTGCCTTAATTATTGCTTTGATTTGCTTTTCTTTTGTTTTTATCTTTATTTTCGCCGACAATATTTATACTTTTTGACTTTTCACGATTTATTTTAATGTTCTTCTAATAATTGTCATTTGGCAGGTACTAGTGCAATTATTACTCACCCATTTTCAGGTTCTATAAATTCAGCCCGTCATTTCTCTCTTTGACACATCCAGATACACATCAAAATAAGAGAGAAAATGGAAGCAACTACACAGCAGCGAATCAAGCGAATTTGTGTTTTCTGTGGATCCAATTCTGGTAATAAACCAGAATTCATCGAGGTTGCGAAGGAATTAGGGTGAGTCATAGCGAAGCGAAATATGCACCTGGTATATGGCGGTGGCAATCTTGGATTGATGGGAAGTATTTCAAAAGCCGTTCAGGATGGTGGCGGTTATGTTTTGGGAATCATTCCAAAATCTTTGGCGGATGAACATTTAATCGGACAAACAAATGGAGATGAACGCATCGTATCTGGAATGCCCGAACAAGTCCAAGAAATGATTAATACAGCAGATGCGTTTATTGCGTTACCAGGAGGGCTTGGGACGTTTGAGGAAATGTTTACTGTAGCATCATGGGCGCACTTAAATATTCATCGGAAGCCCATTGGGTTACTTAACATTGAGCATTTCTTCGATTTTCTGTTTGTATTTCTTGCGGAAGCCAAAAGACATGAGTTCGTCACCAAATCAGTACATGATATCTTCCTAACTGTGACAAAGGCCGAAGAATTAATTGACCAAATCCTTGCCTTTGAACCGAAACTGGACCCCATTCTCTCCAAGTTGAACTGGACAGACAGCGATCGTGGTAAGAAGCGTAAATTAGACATTGATCTTAATCGGTGAATTTTTGATTTTCAGCTAACCAGGTACGATCTTCTAAAACTCTTCTATTACTGTTTAAGACATTGGGGACAATGTCTCATTTAGGTTTGGGGGAGGGAATTAGTTGATTAGTATCTTGTTTTTATTTTTAGTCTAAAATTTTTCGAAAAATACAAAAAAATTGAAAAATTTTCAAAAATTACAAAAATATTTTTGTGTTTTGATGTTGACTAAAAAGGTAAAACATTTTCGAAATAAGTTAATTTTTGTTTATTTCCTTTTAAATTATTTAATTTGTAGATTCTCCATAAAACGGACTAAAATGGATCTTCATATGATTAGTTGGCAGGTATTATCAATATGCATAGTAACATACGGACATGAGGCATATTTGAAAAGTTTGTAATATTTCGTGCTCTACTTTAATTGGAGGAAGCATCTCTAAATAACAATGAAGTAAAAAAAATATATGTTGTACAAAATAAAGCATCTAAGATCTGGGTTATTAAGTCTGTAAGGGTGTTTTAACACCTAGTGCCCTAAAACCAACTGGTTTGGGAGTCACTGGCCCAAAGCTCGTTACATGGATCGAAGACGCTACAAAAAAATATATCTGAAGTCTGAGTAATTAAGTCCGTAGGGGTGTCTTAACACCTGGTGCCCTAAAGCCAACTGGTTTGGGAGCCATCGACCCAACACTCGTTACATAGATGAAAGATATTGTATATAAATAAAAAAAAAATAGAGAAAAAATCAAACAAAAAATCAGAAAAATCAGAAAAATTATTCCATTGCTACAAAAGGTGTGAAATCTGATAGAACTTTAGGACAAAAATTTTACTCTCTTATCAACTACACTTGTGACTGTTGTGGGAAAAAATGAAGTTGATTAATATTATACTGGCTGTGTATATGGAGAATGGTAAAAATAATCGGAGAATTTACTTATTCAGTAATTTAGAAAGAAAGAAAACAACTAGTAACTTGGAGTAGAAGTTTCACCTGATTAGTCACTAACTTCTTTATTCTCTTTTCGCTTGTCTTTTTGCTTTTGTGTGCATTAGTTTTACTACCTTTTTACTTTTGTAAAATGTTTGTGGGTATCATTGCTGTAAACCCTCACGAGACTACAACTCGTCCACTAGGGACACCTAGGGGTTTAAAGGCTTGTTGCATACGCTAAATGCAACCGTGATCCCTATGAAAGTGGCTTAGTTAAATTTTATTATGTTATTTTATTTTGTGTTTTGCTCGAGGACTAGCAAAATGTTAGGTTTGGGGGTGTGATGAGTGGTAAATCTATCACTATTTCCCACTCATTTAACCGAATATTTTGTATAGTTTCTTGAGTTTTGTGAACGTCTTGATGTGTTTTGTGTTATTTTGCAGAGAAATAAAGCTTGGAAAGCATCGGAGGCAATTTGGGGCCAAAATAGACAAAAATGGACAAAAGGGCATTTTTGGAAAAAACCAACGTCGCGCCGCCAAGACATCCCGCGTCGCGACGGCTAAATTACGCCGCCTGCTAACTTGCACCGTGGACATGTGTCAATATCTGGGTGGCCTGCTAACATACGCCGGATGCTAACGTGCGCCGATCATGCTAACGTACGCCGCTGCCATGTGTCATCTGCTAAAATGCGCCATCTGCCACGTGTCGAAATCTCATTGGACCAAAGCAAGCGCGTGCCACGTGTCTAGTTGTCATTGGACCGAATTACCGGTGAATCACATGCTGCCACGTGTTAATCTCTCATTGGACCAATCCTAAACGCGTGCCACGTGTCAGATGATCATTGGACCGAAAGCTCTGCCAATCACCGTGTGCCATGTGTCGTCTTCTCATTGCACCACCTTTACCGCATGACACGTGTCATCACCAGATTCTGCCGACATTGCGCGTGGTCAAAAGCCGTGTTGACTGAAAATACGTGCTAGCGTCGCGACGCCAAGCACTTCAGCGTCGCGACGCCAGAAGCCGAATCTGCCTATAAATTCAGCTCATCTTCACTTCATTTGGTGTGCTTTCCTTGGGAGCTTTTCCTTGTTTTTAGAGGATTGCATCTAGTTTTGTATATATAAATAATATTTTTAATTATGTATTTTAATTTTCAGTAATAGTAATAGTAGTTCTTCTTCTTCTCTTTTCTTTTATGTTTAGTAGTTAATTTTCCGCTGGGGTAAAAGGTGAAACCTTTAATATAATTATTTAGGTAAATCTCACTTAATTATAATTTAACCGGATTAATTAATGTCAGACTTTATTACCGCCTATATGGCTGATTTAAATATAAATTACCTTACCGCCTATATGGCTGGTCTTTATGTGACAGATAATTATCGCCTATATGGCTGGTGTAATTGGACTAAATGGATTACCGCCTATATGGCTGGTTTTAAATGTTTAATATTATTAATTCCTGAGAAAGCAGAATATAAAATAATTTATCTATTATAATAAGTGAGATTCCTAGATAAGAAATATTAATTGTGAATCCTCTAACCCCATCATTTTATTTTATTCTAGGGAAGTGATGAAACACAATATCCACACTTAATATTTGATTTTCTTTTTATGGGTAATTCGTTAGTTTGTTTATTGAGTCTTAAGCTTAATGCTTCTTGTTGTCTGATCACCAATAAGATTGATATGGTAAACTTAAAATGAACTAGACATAGGGATTTTAGGTTTCAGCCTTAGATTCAAGAGCTCACGATCTTCCTTGAGGATATATAACCCTTTAATAGATTTCCTTACAGGATAGGAATATACCTGTCGGGCGTGGGTAGCCATAATTGGAACTTAATCTTAATGAATCCAGGTAATTTGGTTGACATATGAATATGGTTCAATTGGGTTATACTGGGTATTTGCGTCTGACCATCGGAAGAGGCTTTCGCATATCATCGTGTTCCAGGTTAGCAAATTAATTTATTACACATAAATAAGAGAATCAATTCATCTTTATAATAATATTGTGAGGAGTCACGACCCTAGATCCTTGAGTCTTTTATTTTATTTTCCTTAGTATTTTCTTTTCAGTCTGTTTTTATTTTATTTTGCAAAACCACATTCAACCAACCAAAAGCAATCAATTCCCTCTCCCTATAATTAGATACCTGTAAATAAATAGTATCAATAATTAATAACAACAGTAGGAATTAAGTCCTCGTGGGATCGATATTTTTATACTACTTGAACGATACGTGCGCTTGCGTTATACGTGTGTGTTTACGCCGGTCAGTTAGCAGGATACTACCGGAGATTCATAGAAAACGTCTCTAGAATAGCTGCTCCGTTAACTCGGTTGACGCAGAAAAATGTGAAGTATGAGTGGTCAAATGCATGTGAGAGAAGTTTCAAGGAGCATAAACAACGGTTGACTATCTCTCTTGTTCTAGCTTTACCATCAGGATAAAGAAGGTTTATGGTGTATTGTGATGCTTCTAGAGTTGGATTGGGATGTGTGTTGATGCAAAGAGGAAAGGTTATTGCCTATGCTTGTAGGCAACTAAAACCTTATGAACAGAATTATCCCACCCATTACTTAGTGATGGTAGCAATAATTTTCGCCTTGAAGATATGGCGACATTACTTGAATGGTGAAAAGTTTGTGATTTTTACTAACCACAAAAGTCTCAAGTACATTCTGAGTCAAAAAGATCTTAATTTGAGGCAAAGGCGATGGATTGAGTTATTGAAGGATTATGATTGTTCGATTTAGTATCATCATGGTAAGGCTAATGTGGTAGCCAATGCCTTAAGCATGAAATGGGGAGTTTAGCTCATTTGCCAATTGAAAGGTGGCAACCAGCTAGACAGATGCATAAATGTATTTTTGATTGAGTAAGCTTTCAAGTAATACATCATGGAGCATTACTGGCACAGATTCAGGTCCGATCTACACTGGTGGATAAAATTAGACCTACCCAGGAAACAGACATCCAAATCCAATGGATTAGATATAAATTAAAATAAGGTGTAGATGAGGAGTATTATGTAGACAACGAAAATCTCTCGAGAAAGCAAGGCAAAATTATTGTTCCTCAAATTCCTGAGTTGAGACACTCGTTGTTTGAGAAAGCCAATACCTCATCCTACACTATGCATCATGGAATTACTAAGATGTACCATTATATAAAAGATCTATATTGGTGGGATGGTATGAAATGAGATGTAATGGAGTTTTTTGCAAAATGCCTCACTTGTCAGTAAGTTAAAACGGATCATAAGAGACATGCAGGGAAACTTCAAAGTTTGGAAGTTCCTGAATGGAAGTGGGAGAAGATTACTATAGATTTTATAGTTGGGCTTCCTCGTACTGTTGGGTTTTCTAGGTCAAACCAAGATCAAATTAAGCAAGAAATCATGTGAATACGGAAAGTAAAGTAGCAGAAATTACTCACTTTGATGGGCTAAATGGATGTAGGAGATAACAAAATTACAAGCCTTTGTGTTGTGCTACAAGCTCTCCTTTAATGTTTGTTGAGCTTGCAAGCTTTATCAATGAGATTCCAAACTCATGGGAAAGGTTTCCTTATCACCTTTGTATGATTCTTTAATGTGCTAGCATTAGGAAAAATTTGCAACAAATTATTTCCTTGTGATCTTGAAACTCTCGGCCAAGCCAAGAATTTGAGAGAGAATGAGAAGGCCATTCGGCCTTGGTGAAGAAAAAGAAAGAGAATGAATGTTGTGTGTATTATTTTTCAAAATTGAAAGTCATGTACCAAATAATAATAAAATGGTAAATGTCATTCAATCTATCACATTTGTGTGTTGCACAAGCAACCATCAAAATCCCACATACTTCTATCAACCAAAAGTTGATAAAGTTGACTAGGTGATGTGACAAGTGTGGGCCCCACTTTAATTCAAAATTCGAGTGGGCCCGCATACACATTCAGGGCTCGGGTTCGTTAATTCTGAATTAACGAATTTTCTGTTGTGACGTAATTAAATCAAATTTAATTAAATAATTATGCCTAGTAAAATTACTATTCACGTCGCTCGCGAATTAATTCTAAATTAATTCATTCGCCCAAATTAAAATCTAATTTTAATTCCGTTATGAAATCTAATTTCATTTAATAAAATCTAATTTTCTCTCTTCCAATTAGTCCCAGATTAATTCTGTGCGAGTCATACGTCATCGGTGAATCTTCGGGAAGCGACCCATGAGATCCCTGGATATGTTGGCAGGAAATCCGGTTATCGGAGTATCTGAATACGTGCGTACCTAGTACCACGTTCTTACCGATTTAGAAGACATGGTTGGCTTCTATCAAAGCACCGTGCCTACCCGATTCTCCAGAAATATTCTTTTAAGGAATATGTAATCTGTGTCAGGCGTAGTATACATAGTATTGCATATTGTGATCCAGTAACGGATGTCACATGCTAGGCCTGGGGCTGGAATTATGTCTGCCCCGTACGAACCATATATCGGATCTCTGGTAACTAGTCTCTATAATCGGATAATCATGACCTAGTCATATTATCCCGATGACTGCAGTACTAAAGAGTACTAGTTCCGTATCCCATGTGATCATCATCTCTATATGACTGGAGTGATACTTCCTTCTTGACATCACACCCAATACACTACGATTCTCATTATACCCAGAAGAGGCGTACACATAACCTGTTAAAGCCCTGGACGACCAAAACCAAAGTATAATGATTGTCGCAAGTATTAGCGATGCAAGTCTCAGGTTAAGACCAAATACACCTACCTTGATTCGGACTCCCATAGACACATAGTCATACTACCAATGGGATTCCGAGGGGTCTATCCAGAGCGAAGCTGTTTTCGTACCATCGGTAAACACAACCTCTTATTACACTTGCATGAGTATCCAATACCCAAATATATGAGAACTATGTCGTTATGCTCCCATAACACGCACAAGTGCAATACTAGTCTATTCCGCATTATCGATGTCCAGTCTCGATAATACTAAGACTAGGGATATTTAATGATTAAACCTTCGTGGATTGATACTGTCTCATATCATCTCAATCCGGAACTAATCGTAAGGACTTTTATCATTTATATATCCCGGTAATCCAATTACAAATGATAAAAGAGCAATTTCCTTTGTCACATAGTTAATTTGTACAACAATACCTTGTTCTGTACAAATAGTGATGCTATGTGTCATAATTATCCAAAAATCTCCCACTTAGCCTATAGCCAATCACTCAAGTGTTCTACACTTGAAATATGTACGGGTCGCTCAAACTTCTGCTGAGAAATAACTTTCGTCAGTGGATTTGCATTGTTATCATCTGATGCGATTTATTCGATCATCACATCGCCACTATGTATGATCCGACGAATCAGATGAAATAGTTGAAGTATATACTTGGATCATTGATGAGACCAATAATTCTTTAGCCTGTGCTGTAGCCTAGCTCAGCTGCTAACAGAACTACTCCTAATCTAATTAGGAATTTTACAGATCCAAAATTGCTTCTATTGTTGCCTCAGATGTAGCAATATTCCACTTTTATTGTTTATTCAGAAACAGTATCTTGCTTGGAAGATTTCCAGCTCACTATTCCGTTATTCAAACTATATAGTACCCTTATTGTTACTTACAGTCATCTTTGTCGGTTTGGAAACTTGCAACGGTGAACCTAGTCACTTCAAGTTATCCTCCTCCACAGCTTAAGAAAGCATCCTTAGATCATCAAAGATACTTAAGGATGTTCTTAACATCAATCCAGTGACTATCACTTGGATTGGCTTGATTGTGACTCCATATGCTCAAAGCCTATGAGACACCAGGTCACGTACATATATTTCAATATACGAGTTCTCGTAGAGTGCCAACAACTTTTAGATCTATCCCAGTAGATCTTTATTCCTAGAATAAAGGTTGCCTCTCACAAGTAATCTACGGAGAATTTTCATGAAAGCCAAGCTTTCACCGATTAATTATGGGAATGTTATTTCCAAGAAATGATATGTCATTATTATATAGGATAATCATTGTCAGTACGATCCCACTAACCTTCTTATATACACAAGAATCATTTTCATTTTGAATTAAATCATATACCATTATGATTACAACAAAATGATGGTTCCAAGAACGCAATGCTTGCTTCAATCCATAAATAGATCGAATTAACTTGCAAACCTTGTTTGCATGTTTTGGTACAACAAAACCGTCAGGATGTTGATAAACATCCTCCAAAAAGGTTTCCTTTTAAGGAAGGCGATTTTGACGTTCCGCTGCCATATTTCATAAATGAAACATACAGCATTAGCAAGCATTTTCCAAATGGATTTAATCATGGCAATGGTTAAAAGGTTTCGTCGTAATCGACATAATGTTGATAACGATACCTTTTCGCTACAAGCCTAGCTTTGTACGTTTGTATGTTGCCATCCATGTTTGTCTTCTTTGAAGACTCATATACCATTGGGCATAATTCCTTCTGGTACAACAACCAGTGTCCAACCTTTGTTGATATATATGGAATCCATTTCGGACTTCATGGCACTTTGCCATAATAGGAGTCGATACCTTGTATCACTTCCTCATACGTAGCCGGTTCGAGTTCCTCAATAAGATTGACATCTTTATGAGGTGAAATCAGAAACGCATACCTCCCAGGTTATTTTCGGACTCTCTTCGACTTGCACGGTTCTTATGTATTTGAAGATTATGGTACAGTTTCATCCCTGATGAACTATTTGTGTTCCGTTAAAGAATCAGTGCCTGGAACAGTATTACTCCGATTTTCATCGATTTTTACTTTCCTCCAACTTACAACTGCATATAGGTATTCCTCTTAGGAAAACCGCATAGAGAGCAACAATTAAATTGTTCTCTTGTGAGTTGTATAAGTACTATACTTTGGTTTCCCTAGGATAACCTACAAATTAGGCACTTATCCGATTTGGGTTTTAGTTTGGTATCATCTAAACATATGCCTAGTGTGGGACACAGGAACTGGACGACGCATGCTGTTCCAGGCTCGGGGGCCTAGTTGGGAGTACGGAGTAGCCAAGGGAGGACTAAACCGGAGAATAAGGGAGTCGCCACCCGGTGTGAACCGGGACAAAGATTTAAGGCCGCACTCACCCCTCGTAAGGGAAGACCTCAAACCATTGGGTTCGGAATGGTCCCTTACTTATGCAACTTGTAATGTAATGATTTATGCAATAATCCAACCAAGCCTATGACATATATTTCCAAGTGCACCATAATCCTAGATTCACATGCTTAAAAGTATAGTTTACATCTAACATACATGAAACCAAATCTTATTGCCAAATTCACATGCTCAAAGGTAGGCCTTTGCAACAACAAGCACATAACGTCATAAGAATTCAATCATTCATGTAAATATAAACACAAACAGTCATGGTAACATTTGCGTGTAATGTAAAGGAAATCAAAATGACGACAAATAATATTGTAGGCGCATAACAGAAATAGACAACTAGAGAGGTAATACAAATGCATAGCGTAAAACAAAAGGGGTAACCATATGCTAAGATGGACATGTCGTAATATGATGCGAGAGGATCTGTTTACCGTATACGTTTATCGTATGCCATATTTGTCATGGCAGTAGTCAAGGCTTGCAATTGTTCAGTAATCATGGCGAAACCATTTTCCAACTGATCTATCCAGGATATCTCATTATCGGATGTACTCATATCTGTTAAAGGTCTTTTGGTGAGTCTTCCATCTTCCCTAACCCAACGGGAAACTATGATGGCTTTCAGAACACAAGGGTTAGCATGATGTATGCATGCATGAGGTGCATGAGATGCATGTAACATATATAACATACTAAATCAACTAAAATTTTCAAACAGATCGGCCCATTATCATTTTAGAAGCTTTTGGGCTAACTGTCATAAGAGTGAATTCGTCCCAGTTTAAATGGCCCAACGAGTTCACATCTCATGGCAAAGAGCTCAACTAAATCCAAATGGTAATATTCCGAACACAAACACAAAGTGGCCCATCAATCATTTAGAAGCCTTTGGCCCAATCGTCATAAAATATGATCTTGTCCCAGTTTAAATGGCCCAACAAGCCTATATCCCATGACAAATGGTCCAAATGGATCCAAACGACGATGTTCCCAAACACAAGCATAGAAGAAGGATAATGCAAACATAACGTAATAATTTCTACAGAATGGCCCATCAACATTTCAGAAGCTTTGGTCCCAATGGTCATAAGGCACGAACTCACCCCAGTTTAAATGGCCCAGTAAGTCCGCATTTCTGACAATAGTCCAACTGCATCCAAATGAGGATGGTCCACAAGCACATATTCAAGGAAATAATTGTTACTTTAGCCAACCCGGTCTATGGGTGGGTTAGCAAGAGTATAGATAAAGGCTCTCACCGGCGAAGGATGGCCTACAACTAGGTCTCCCCACTCAAGGGTTCGAGCAACCAAGTGAGCGCACCCTTTTTGATACACTAAGGTACGTGCCAATAAGCTATGGTGTATGATGGACTGTCAAATGGATTTCCCGTTGTAGATTCCCCAGAGGGAAAGTGGAGCGAGGCTCACTTAAATACCCAAGCCTCTTAGGCTCTTATCGCTTGGTGTTAGGAATAAACAACGAGTCCTCCAAATTAGTCCATCACAATAGGCTACGAGTAGATGGCTATCTAGGTGCCTTCACAGCTTTTCCTTCTAGAAAGGTAGTGAGTGAAGGAAGACACCAAACCATTACCTAACCTCAAAATGCCTTTGATTAAACCCTCATTTTATCCACTATAGACACGGTCAATTAGAACATAAATCCAAACATTACAAGACAATATTTCGGGGCCGATTCTCTATCCCCAGTGGAGTTTCCAGACTGTGGGAGAAAGAAACTGGACGACGCATGCTGTTCCAGGCTCGGGGGCCTAGTTGGGAGTACGGAGTAGCCAACGGAGGACTAAACCGGAGAATAAGGGAGTCGCCACCCGGTGTGAACCGGGACAAAGATTTAAGGCCGCACTCACCCCTCGCAAGGGAAGACCTCAAACCATTGGGTTCGGAATGGTCCCTTACTTATGCAACTTGTAATGTAAAGATTTATGCAATAATCCAACCAAGCCTATGACATATATTTCCAAGTGCACCACAATCCTAGATTCACATGCTTAAAAGTATAGTTTACATCTAACATACATGAAACCAAATCTTATTGCCAAATTCACATGCTCAAAGGTAGGCCTTTGCAACAACAAGCACATAACGTCATAAGAATTCAATCATTCATGTAAATATAAACAAAAACAGTCATGGTAACATTTGCGTGTAATGTAAAGGAAATCAAAATGACGACAAATAATATTGTAGGCGCATAACAGAAATAGACAACTAGAGAGGTAATACAAATGCATAGCGTAAAAAAAGGGGGTAACCATATGCTAAGATGGACATGTAGTAATGTGATGCGAGAGGATCTGTTTACCGTATGCGTTCGTGCAGCGTTCGTATACGCGTTCGAACGGTAAACAGAAGGTTCTCGTTCGAGTAGCGTTTGTAAACGCGTTCGAACGGGAATGAAACAGAATGCACGCATTCGTATGACGTTTGTGAACGCATTCGAACAGAAATGAAACAGAATGCTCACGTTCGTATGGCGTTCGTGAACGCGTTCGAACAGAAATAATACTTGATGCATGATAAGGCAAAATACATGCGCGTTCGAGTTGCGTTCGTAAACTCGTTCGAACGGGAACAGACCTGATGCATGAAATGGGACGCGATACATAAATGACAAATAGTACAATGCGAGGCGCGGCAAAGCATCGTGGTAAAGGATTTTAACCTCTTCAATTAGAGGACCTCTCATCGCACTTACTAAGCCCATGCGCTCGATCACATCATGCATACAAACATAAAGACAATCATATCAAACTAAGTATGCCCGATTGAACACATCTTACATCCAACAGAACACACATCAACCGGCGCGGCAAAGCATCGTGGTAAAGGGCTTTTAACCCCTCCCCATAAGGGGTCTTTCATTCCACTTACTAAGCCCATGCGTTCGATTAAACTATGCATAAAAACATAAAAACAATCATATCAAACTAAGTATGCCCGATTGAACACATATTACATCCAACCGAACACACATCAACCGGCGCGGCAAAGCATCGTGGTAAAGGGCTTTTAACCCCTCCCCATAGAGGGTCTTTCATTCCACTTACTATGCTCATGCGTTCGATTGAACTATGCATAAAAACATAAAGATAATCATATCAAACTAAGTATGCCCGATTGAACACATCTTACATCCAACCGAACACACATCAACCGGCGCGACAAAGCATCGTGGTAAAGGGGCTTTAACCCCTCCCCATAGGGGATCTTTCATTCCACTTACTAAGCCTATGCGCTTGATTGAACTATGCATAAATAAGCAACATACAGAATTCAAGTGACGAGAAATAAATAACCCGAAGCAACACAAAACAATAGAGGGTGCCGTTTACTCAAGTGGTACGTGGAGTTGTATCCTAAGTACAGACCGCACTACCGTCCATTCGGATTCGGCTACGGAATTTACGTCTGGGTTTCCATCCGATATACCTCAAGAGGCGACACGCCTTTCGTTTTATCCAATGCCCACAACGCACATCACATTCATAACACATACATATTTATCTACTCAAGGGCCGCAACATGCATTTGAACATCATAATCATGTGAATAAAGCTCAATGAATAGTAAAAAAACGAAACTGAAAACAAGTGTAAAAAATACCCTCAGGTCTAACCTTTTTTGCCAACTTTCAGGCTTGCGTTTCGCGGAGATCGGAAGGGTAAAGCTCCTCAACTTCTCCGGTTCACTGGTTTAGTGTCTTAGCTCACTGTTTTACTATTTTTCTCGCTGTCTGGTCTCCGTTTTGCTACTGTTTTTGCTGTATTTCTGCTCATTGTTTCAGCTCACTGTTTCAGGTCATATTCTTCTGTTTTAGTGGACTGTTTTGGGTGTTTTTTAAAGACTGTTTGTGCAGGTTTTTCTGTGATTTTTTAAGGGTTAGATATGCAGTTTTTGCTCATTGGTTTGGGGTATTTTGGGGGCTGTTTGATGGACAAAACTTGGGCAGATGGCTGCTATCTTTGCGAGTCAGTTTTGGATGTGTAAGGGCGCTGTTCTGGTTGTTTTTTATGCGTTGATGTTGCTTCTGTTCTGGTTGAGATTTGCGTGAGTTGTGATGATGTTTTAGATGTTATTTTGGTGATGGTGATGGATGTTGAAACTCGGCAATGGAGGGGAGGCTAGGGGTTGTGTTCACGGCCAAGAGAATGAGAGATGAAGAGAAGATTTTTGCTTTGGCCGAGAGGTTGATATCTTCTAGGGTTAAGGTCTTGTGATTTGCGTGTGAATGAGGGAATATGTTGATGTCTTGGGCGTTGTATTAGAGGAGGTGGAGAGAGGAGGTGGCTAGGTTAGTGCATGTTTATATAGAAGAGAGCTAGGGTTTGCCCTTGTCTCACAAGGAAGAGATCTAGTTTCCAATTATGAGTGATAGGAATGGTATATACAAGATTGAGGGGGGACAAAATATTTTAAATTAGGAAGTCAACTAATTTAAATTGGCGGATATCTTATTGAATTAGGAAGTCAACTAATTTAAACTGGTAGATGTCTTATTAGATTAGGAAGTCAAATATTTGATTAGTTTTTATTGGTTAGGATTGATTTTAATTAGGCATATCTTATTTTAATTTTAGTATATGAATTATTCAAATTAGGCATGCTTTTAGTTTAAGTTGGTAATTGTTTATTTTATGTTTGGTATATGTTTTATTTAATTATTTAATTAATTTAATTATTATCTTATTTAGTTAATATTTATTTATTTAAATTGGGATGTGTTTTATGGGCTTTGGGGGGCTAATTGGGCTGGGGTGCGAGGCTAGCAGCAAAACCAGAAATACCGACTTTGTTCGAACGCCAATTCGAATGTGGCACGAACGTCCGCAATCTGCCCGACGTTCGAACGAAGTAACGAACGCAGCACCAACGAAGACAGTGAACTTGTGGAATGAACTTGATGACGCACTTATTCTGAATTTCCCCTTCCGACCTCCGTTTCCCGCAATATCCTTAGCTAAAAAGGTAGTGCCTCCAACAGAGACTCATCATCGGGTTTCACATGCGAAAATGCAATGCCTACAGTCGCCCCCACTTTGATGGGACTTGTGCAGTGTGTAACTTTGAACAATCCTATCAAAGTTATGCAATGCATTTTTACTTACCTGGCTCGCCAGCTGCCACTTGACTTGTTATGCTGTGTTGAGTTGAGTTGATCTGGTTGTAGCATTTTCGGTATGCTAAATCCCATTTTCGAGGCGTTGCTGAAGTGATGTCTATCCATTTTCGAACTGTGCCCTATTTTTGGAGTGTCATTTTCGGTGACTGATGAGATAATGGTCCATTTTCGAACCGTGCTCCATTTTTGGAATGCCATTTTCGGCGAGATGAGATAATGGTCCATTTCGAACCGTGCTCCATTTTCGGAGTGCCATTTTCGGCGAGATGAGATAATGGTCCATTTCGAACCGTGCTCCATTTTCGGAGTGCCATTTTCGGCGAGACGATGAGATGATGGTCCATTTTCGAACCGTTGCTGATGAGAGATAGTCCATTTCCGAACCATGCCTGATATGATAGTGGTCCATTTCCGAACCGTTACTGACATGAGAGTAGTCCATTTTCGAACCGTTGCTGATGAGAGATAGTCCATTTCCGAACCAATACTGATATGAGAGTGGCCCATTTCCGAACTGTTACTGATATGAGAGTGGTCCATTTTCAAACCGTTGCTGATGAGAGATAGTCCATTTTCGAACCGTTGCTGATGAGAGATAGTCCATTTTCGAACCAATACTGATATGAGAGTGGTCCATTTCTGAACCATTACTGAGGAGAGATAGTCGATTTTCGAACCAATACTGATATGAGAGTGGTCCATTTCCGAACCTTGCTTCATTATTGGAGTGCCATTCCCGGCTTGTTCATTCCTGAACTGTGTTTCCATTCTTGGAGTGCCATTCCCGGCTTGTTCATTCTCGAACTGTGTTTCCATTCTTGGAGTGCCATTCCCGGCTAAACTGATACTGATGCTGATGTGGGCCTCGCCCCTAGAGTGATGCTGATGTGGGCCTCGCCTCCAGAATGATGTGGGCCTCGCCCCAAACTGATACTGATATTGGCCTCGCCCTGGGACTCATCCCCAAGACTGAAAGTGATATGGGCCTCGCCCCCAACTGATACTGATATGGGCCTCGCCCCTAGACTGATACTGCTGATATGGGCCTCGCCCCCAGACTGATACTGATATGGGCCTCGCCTCAGACTAATACTGATATGGGCCTCGCCCCCAGACTGATACTGTGCTGTCGCTGTTCCTGATTGGTTTGTCTTTGCCGCTTTCTCTCTTTCTGCTTCAAAACCTGTGAATACAAAGTAAAACAAACACAAAAGAATGCAAAGTATGTTATGTGTATGCATGCATGCATGAATGAGTTCCCTATCCCGTTGGGTTAGGTCTCCCGCCAATTCTTCCTCAGGCAAAGTACTGCTTCAACCTTTCCACTTTAATCGGCTCGGTGAACTTATTCCCCTCCAAGTCTGATAGTCTCACTGCCCCATTTCCCAATTTCTGAATGATCATCATATCTTTTCTGCTTGCTGCTTGTTAGACATTATGTCCCATAACGTCACTGTTTGTAAATGATATTGTATTATTGTACAAAATTAACTATGTGATAATGAAATTGCCTTTTGCCGTTTTGTTTTGTAATATTATTTACTTTGACTTATAAATGGCGAAAGTCCATATGATTAGTACCTGGACTGAGAATGATATGAGACAGTATCAGTCCCAAGGTTTAATCATTAAATATCCCTAGTCGTAGTATTATCGAGACTGGACATCGATAATGCGGAATAGACTAGTATTGCGCTTGTGCACGTTGTGAGGGCACAACGGCATAGTTCTCATATATTTAAGTATTGGATACTTATGCAAGTGCGATAGGAGGTTGTGTTTTACCGATGGTACGGAAAACAGCTTCGCTCTGGATAGACCCCGCGGAATCCCATTGGTAGTATGTTACGTGTCTATGGGAGGCCGCATCAGGGTAGGTGTATATGGTCTTAACCTGAGACTTACATCGCTAGTACTTGCGACAATCGGTAAACTTTGGTTTTGGTGGTTGGGGACCTTAACCGGTTCTGTGTACACCTCTTCGGGGTTTATCGAGAATCGTAGTGTACTGGATGTGATGTCAAGATGGAAGTATCGCTTCAGACATATGGAGGTGATGATCACGCAGGACACAGAACTAGTACTCTATAAAAGGTTGCAACCGTCGGGACAATATGACCAGGTCAGGATTGTCCGATTTAAAGAGACTAGTTGCTTGATGTCCGATATATGTTTCGTACGGGGCAGACACATCTCCAGCCCCAGGCCTAGCATGTGATCATCCGATACTGGATCGATGTACGCAATACTACGGTATACTACGCCTGATACAGATCTTATATTCCTATAAGAATATTTCTGGAGAATTGGGTAGGCATGGCGCTTTGCTAGAAGCCAACCTTGTCTTGTAAATCGGTAAAGACGTAGTACGAGGTACGTACGTGTTCGGATTATCCGACGACCGTATTTACTGCCAAAATATCCGGAGATCTCTTGGGTCGCTTCCTGAAGATTCACCTATGATATTGATTCGGACTTAATTAATCTTGGATTAATTGCGGAGAAACTTTATCTTGGATAAAGTGCCTAATTTAGAGAGAGAGAACGATTAATTTGGAATTAATCGATATAAAATTATTCTATTCGATATAATAATCGAAATTCGATTTCGACGCGAAATTAAAATTAGATTTTAATTCGGGCTTACGAGTTAATTTAGAATTAATTCGTAAGCGACGTAAATAATAATTTCGCTAGGAGCGATTATTTATTTAAATCCGATTTAATTAACGTCGCGACGCTAGCTCGGTATTTCGGAAATATCGAACCCGAACGCGTGAGTGGACGTGGCCCACTTTCATTGGGAAACGTGTGGGGCCCACATGACACTTGTCATTATATGCATTATTTAATTGATAAGGCATTGCATGGTGATAGTGTGCATTACACTCAAATGTTTTGCATGGAGTTTGAGTGTTTGACACTCTAAGCCATTGCATGGTTGTGTCATAGATTTATTATTAATTTAATAAATTATGGCATTAAATATAAATTGATTTTTGGTTAAACAAAATCAATTACACAAAACTCTTTCTCTCTCAAATTTTTTTCACATTGCCGTGAACTCCATGGAAGGACAAAGGAAGATTTGATCTTCTATTCTCCATTTTTGCTAGCACAAGCAATGGATCAAAAGAGGTGATAGGGAAACCATCAAAGAGCTTGGAATACAAAAGCTTGGAGCTTCAAGTCTTCTTCCTCCTCTTGGCCGAATCTTCCAACACTTGGAGCTTCCACCATTTGATCATCTTCTTCATCATAGCTTTGTAAGTATGATTCCGCCATGCTTCAAGTCTTTTATATATATTCATTTATAGTATTTCATGAATGCTTAATCTTTCCTTGGGACATATTATAGAAACCAACAATGGTATCATTGAGCCATGGTTAAGCATGAAATACTTTAGGTAAAATTTGACAAAATTGGTTGAAGCATGTTCTTGTGAAATTTGATGAATAAGTATGCTTGCATGTATATAGAATGATGTTACATGGAATCAATTTTATGAAAAATGCATTGGATGATTTTTCCCCAAAATTTTGACCTTGGCCGAATGGGTGTGGTAAATTGATAAAAGCATGTTCTGTGAAATTTGATGAATAAGTATGCTTGCATGTATATAGAATGATATTACATGGAATCAATTTTATGAAAAATGCATTGGATGATTTTTCCCCAAAATCTTGACCTTGGCCGAATGGCATGAAGAAATTGATATAAGCATGTTCTTATGAAATTTGATTAATAAGTATGCTTGCATGTGTATAACATGATGTTATATGGAATCAATTTTATGAAAAATGCATTGGATGATTTTTCCCCAAATTCATGCCTTGGCCGAATGTGTTGCTACTTGGAGTGGATTGGAATTTTTTGTGTTTAAGATCATTGGATGACTTGGAACGTGTACGGGACGTAGATTAGTAATTCAATCGGATTGAAAAACAAATCGACACAAAAAACTCACCTTGGCCGAATGTACAAGGACATGAAAAGGAGTTGATTTTTTGTTAAATTAATGTTGGACATTTATTTTGAACAATAATGATTAATAAATTAAATGGGTATTTTTGAAATATTTGGTTTAATATATTAATCTTGGTTTTACACTTTAATTAATTGGACTTTAATGTTTGGAATATTAAAATTTAATTAATGGGCTTAATTGGTGAATTGGGCTTTTAATATTGTATTTGGGCATAATGGGCTTGGTTGGACCAAATAGATTTGGGCCCAATGGATTGGATCCAATTTGGGCCTAAATCACTCCATTAAGTCCAAATATAATATAATGGGCTTTAATAATTTAATTGGGCCTTATGGGCTTGAAATTGGTTTTATGGCACTTAAGGGTGATTCCTTATTTGGGCTTGGTAATTGGGTATGACCCACATTGACCAAAGCCCAAGCCTTAATAAATCAATTGAAAGCCCATTGACTTGAATTAAATTAAACATTGGATGTTAGTTGGGCTTTGAGACCCAATAGAATTGGATTTAGAATCTAAGTCTTTAAAGCACATTAAAAGTGTAAACATTTAATTTGGAATTAAATAATTGAATTAGTATTGAATACGAATTAATTAGATTTAATTAGTAGTTCGATATAATTCGTGAATTCGTACCTTATGTACTTATTCTCAATCGAGTTGGACTCGCGCAAAATCAAACCGTTGTTTGAACATTGGATGATCACTTAAACAAAGACTAATTAATTGGATTAGATTGGTTGTAAAAGCATGTCTTGTTTGAATATATATGTATGTGATGAATGAATAGTGTATATCGGATGGATATTAGAAGGGAAAGGGTAATTTTAGAAATTATTGTAAATTTGGAATTTATAAATTGGACCTGCGTGTCCAGCCTTATCTCTTTATCTCTTTGTATTCTCTTCTCACCTAATTCCCCTCAATGTAAATGAGGTTTCTCTTATTGTATTATGTAATTGGGTAGAAGTAGAATAGTGCTAACGGGGAGAGGAAAGGGAGTGATTTGTTCTAGGAAAAGTTGTTTATATATCCATCCGCATATCACTATTAATTTACTTTACGCGCTTTATGATGTTTTAGAAGCATGCTTAAGGGTGTATGATGATGAGACCTAACAAAGATAAATAATTGGTTGCCAATTACGCGAAAATCCCTCAATTTATATTAAGCGAATATCCTTCCATTGAATGGTTCTTGTTCAAGATCCGAAGTTGGCATTGGTTTGTTTTTGACCAAAGTCAAGACCTTTGTCAATCAAGGATGTACTTGAATCATGAGAGTTTTGTTGCATATCGGTTGTCTTGTCCAAATCGTGATTTTTATTGGCCAAAGTCAAGATCACTTTTTGTCTAACGACATTGATTACGAAACTTTCCTCGTCAATGGTCCCGCTTAACTGGAATCATTAGGTTTGTTTTTGGCCAAAGCCAAGGCCTAGTTGATTCGGAGGATAGGGTTAGGAAAATGTATTAGATACATTGACATTATACATATGTTTCGGACTTGGATGTCCACCTAACCGGATCTAGGAATTGGATGAGATCCAATTGATCATGGAGATCTACCTATGTTAAATAGCATACAATTTTTATTGGCCAAAGTCAAGGTGTGTGTTATGTTTTAACGGGATCCTAGCCCACTAGGAAATTCGATTTCCCGAGTTCTCTACAGAGGGTTAGAAACTTGATGAAAATAGTGGGAGGCTATTATTGAATTTGCAATTTCATTCAGATATTAGCCTTACGCGTCTTTCAAAATTATTTCGTCAATATTTTAAATAATTAGTTGGACTAATATATTGTTATTTTTATATGTAACAGTTTGACTGTACCCATAACATCGTTGACTTTATAGTTGGACTATAGTTGTCAAGATGATTGGCAAAGGTAATATCCGCGACATAATCATGGGCGATAATGTCTTCAAAGGGACAACTTTGCCGACTGGGAATGAACCTCAAGATAGTGCTTGGGGCTGAGAGGATACTGTATACTATTCAGACACCTCTCCCGCCTAAACCCACTGAGCCACTGGAGCTAGAGTTATGGAAGACTCATAGTGATGATTGTGACCAAGCTCAGTCAGTTATGCTAGCTGCAATGACCCAGCATTTCAGACGCCAGAATAGGGATTTGGATCCCTATAACATGATGGCAAGATTGCGTGATCTTCACCGCACCAATAAGCGGATGAAGAGGTACGAGCTAGTAAGGAAACTCTTCCGCTCCCGGATGACAGACGGCGCATCAGTTGAAGCCCACGGGCTCAATGATTGCCGATATTGATGAGTTGGCCAATATGGGAATAGTCTTGGAGGCTGATCTGACTATAGATATGATCTTGCAGTCACTTCCTGATACTTGGAAACAAATCATAGTCAACTACAAGTTGATGGATACGGATGACACTCTGGAGAGTTGTTATCTGTCTTGAAGGAGTCCGAAAGGGAACTCCTAAAGGGGAGCAAGCGCGAGGCGCATTTTGCATTGACCTCTCATGCGCCAAGGGTGGCCCCAAGGCAATTGGAGGTGCAAGGAAGAAGAAGTTCAAGAAGAAGGGTAAAGGCAAGTTGACAGTGGCTTCTAGGAAGCCAAAGGACAAATCTCGCGACATCTGCCTCAACTGCGGCAAGAGGGGTCACTGGAAACGTGACTGCCGATTGAGCATTGTGCAGAGGGCGGATATCCAGGCTGGCAAGGCCATTGCCTCTGGTATGTTTGTTATTGAGATAAATATGAATACTTCTAGTTTAAAAATTGGATTTTTGATTCTGGTTGTGGTGCTCATATTTGTACTGATGTGCAGGATCTGCATGATAGCAGGGTGCTGGCATCAGGGGAGATGGATACGGGTCGGAAACGGAACACCGTTGCTGTTTTGGCCGTAGGGACTTTTGTTTTAGTACTGCCCTCAGGGCATGAACTTAAACTTTTGAACTGTTATTTTGTGCCTAGTTTAACTAGGAATATTATATCTGTATCCTTGTTAACCCAGCAGGGTTACACTTTTGTATTCAGGAACACAGGGTGTTATTTATATAAAAATGATGCAGAAATTTGCACAGCTGTTGCAAATAACGGTTGTTATATTTTGAATATAAATGAATCTCCTAAAATGACAAACAAAAGGCTCAAAAGGAGTAATCTAAAAGATGAAGCTTATATGTGGCATTGTCGTCTAGGACACATCAACAAGACTCGCATATCCACACTTTCAAAAGAGTGGGTACTTGGACGAATTTGATCCCAATTCATATGACGTCTGCGAATCTTGTCTTTTAGGCAAAATGCCTAATCACCTTTTAGCGGTAAAGGTGAACGTGCCACAGGAACTATTGGCTCTCGTTCATACTGACGTATGCGGGCCCATGTCTAGCCAGGCTAGAGGTGGATTTCACTACTTCGTAACCTTTACAGATGATGCATCTCGTTACGGTTATGTGTATCTTATGAGACACAAGTCGGAAACTTTTGAGAAATTCAAAGAGTTTCGACACGAAGTGGAGAAACAAACAGGGAAGAGATTAAGACATTACGGTCAGACCGTGGTGGCGAATACTTAAGTTATGAGTTTCAAGATTACTGAAAGAAGAATATGGTATTCTATCACAGTGGATCCTCCTGGGGACTCCTCCCGGCCTCCCATGTAACCGGTGTCACCGGACGGAAACCGCACCTTGTTGGACATGGTGAGGTCCATGATGAGTCGATGAGCTACCAATATCCTTCTGGGGATACGCATTAAACATTTGCTCTATATTATTTGAATAAGGTACCGTCGAAGTCTGTTAAACAGACCCCATATGAGATATGGACAGGAAGGAAACCAGGTTTCTCTTTCCTAAAGATTTGGGGATGCTGGGCATATGTTAAACGTTTGGAAAGTACCAAACTTGAACCCAAAACTGATAAATGCCTTTTTGTAGGATATCCTAGGGAAACCAAAGGATATTACTTCTATCACCCACAAGAGAACAAAGTATTTGTTGCTCTACAAGCATTTTTCCTTGAGAAGGATTTTATAAATGCAGTGGTAAGTGGGAGGAAAGTAGAACTCGATGAAGATCGTAGTGATACTGTTCCTGCAATGGATCAACGACGGAACAAGAACAGACCGTCCGGGATGAGTCTGTACCACAAACTTCACATACACAAGGACCGCGTAGGTCGGAGAGAGTCAGAACAATACCTGAGAGGTATGGGTTCCTGATCTCACCTCATATAGATATAATCTTATTGAGGATAATGAGCCGGCTACGTATGAGGAGCGATACAAAATATCGATTCCGCTTTATGGCAAGAAGCCATGAAGTCCGAGATGGATTCCATGTACGCCAACCAAGTTTGGACACTGGTTGATGCACCAGAAGGCGTAAAGCCTATTGGATGCAGATGGATCTTCAGAAGAAGACCGACATGGATGGCAACGTACAAACGTACAAGGCTAGGCTTGTAGCAAAGGGGTATCGTCAACAATATGGTTTGATTATGACGAAACCTTCTCACCCGTTGCCATGATTAAATCCATTCGGATAATGCTTGCAATAGCTGCATATTTCGACTACGAGATATGGCAGATGGACGTTAAAACCGCTTTCCTTAACGGAAACCTTTTGGAGGATGTTTATATGCAACAGCCTGACGGTTTTATCGTACCTAGACTTGCAAACAAGGTTTGCAAGTTAAATCGATCCATTTATGGATTGAAGCAAGCATCACGGTCATGGAATCAGCGTTTTGATGAGATCATAAAGGAATATGATTTCGTGCAAACGCAGATGACCCTTGTGTATACAAGAAGGTTAGTGGGGGAGAGCACTTACTTTTATTGTCCTTTATGTCGACGACGTATTGCTTATAGGCAATGACATTCCCATGCTAACGTCGGTGAAAGCTTGGCTTTCATTAAAATTCTCCATGAAAGATCTGGGAGAAGCAGCCTTTATTCTTGGAATAAAGATCTACAGGGATAGATCTAGAAAGCTGCTTGGACTCTCCCAGAGTACATACATTGATAAAGTGTTGAAGCGATTCAACATGGAACAATCCAAGAGGGATTGGTTCCAATGGTACGTGGTACCTCTCTGTCTAAGGACATGTGTCCTAAGACTCAGAAAGAGAGAGACCACATGAGTCGGATACCGTTCGCCTCGGCAGTCGGATCGATCATGTATGCCATGATATGTACACGACCTGATGTCTCATATGCTTTGAGCATGTGCAGTCGCTATCAGGCCGATCCAGGTGAAGGTCACTGGATAGCAGTTAAGAATATCCTTAAGTATCTTAAACGAACTAAGGATGCTTTCTTAATTTATGGAGGTGGGAAACTTGCGGTATCTGGGTATACCGATGCAAGTTTCCAAACCGACAAGGATGACTACAAGTCGCAATCCGGGTACATTTTTTGCTTGAATAACGGAGCAGTGAGCTGGAAATCTTCCAAGCAAGATACTGTTGCCGATTCCAAAACAGAAGCGGAGTACATCGCTGCATCTGAAGCAGCAAAGGAGGCAGTTTGGATCCGAAAGTTCCTAATCGGATTAGGAGTAGTTCCGTTAGCAGCTGAGCCCGTTCCATTGTATTGTGACAATAACGGGGCTATAGCACAGGCTAAGGAACCAAGGTCTCATCAACGGTCCAAGCATGTTCTTCGACGTTATCATCTGATTCGGGAGATTATACATCGTGGCGATGTAAAAGTCGAGAAGGTCACATCAGATGACAACATTGCAGATCCGCTGACGAAAGCTGTTCTACAGCAAGTTTTTGAACGACACATACATAGTTCGGGTAATTAGATGCTTGAGTGACTGGCTATAGGCCAAGTGGGAGATTGTTAGACATTATGTCCCATAGCGTCACTGTTTGTAAATGATATTATTATTGTACAAAATTAACTATGTGATAATGAAATTGCCTTTTGCCGTTTTGTAATATTATTTACTTTGACTTATAAATGGCGAAAGTCCATATGATTAGTACCTGGACTGAGAATGATATGAGACAGTATCAGTCCCCAAAGGTTTAATCATTAAATATCCCTAGTCGTAGTATTATCGAGACTGGACATCGATAATGCGGAATAGACTAGTATTGCGCTTGTGCACGTTGTGAGGGCAAACGGCATAGTCTCATATATTTAAGTATTGGATACTTATGCAAGTGCGATAGGAGGTTGTGTTTTACCGATGGTACGGAAAACAGCTTCGCTCTGGATAGACCCCGCGGAATCCCATTGGTAGTATGTCTACGTGTCTATGGGAGGCCGCATCAGGGTAGGTGTATATGGTCTTAACCTGAGACTTACATCGCTAGTACTTGCGACAATCGGTAAACTTTGGTTTTGGTGGTTGGGGACCTTAACCGGTTCTGTGTACACCTCTTCTGGGTTTATCGAGAATCGTAGTGTACTGGATGTGATGTCAAGATGGAAGTATATCGCTTCAGACATATGGAGGTGATGATCACGCAGGACACAGAACTAGCACTCTATAAAAGGTTGCAACCGTCGGGACAATATGACCAGGTCAGGATTGTCCGATTTAAGAGGGACTAGTTGCTTGATGTCCGATTATGTTTCGTACGGGGCAGACACATCTCCAGCCCCAGGCCTAGCATGTGATCATCCGATACTGGATCGATGTACGCAATACTACGGTATACTACGCCTGATACAGATCTTATATTCCTATAAGAATATTTCTGGAGAATTGGGTAGGCATGGCGCTTTGCAAGAAGCCAACCTTGTCTTGTAAATCGGTAAAGACGTAGTACGAGGTACGTACGTGTTCGGATTATCCGACGACCGTATTTACTGCCAAAATATCCGGAGATCTCTTGGGTCGCTTCCTGAAGATTCACTTATGATATTTGATTCGGACTTAATTAATCTTGGATTAATTGCGGAGAAACTTTATCTTGGATAAAGTGCCTAATTTAGAGAGAGAACGATTAATTTGGAATTAATCGATATAAAATTATTATGTATTCGATATAATAATCGAAATTCGATTTCGACGCGAAATTAAAATTAGATTTTAATTCGGGCATACGAGTTAATTTAGAATTAATTCGTAAGCGACGTAAATAATAATTTCGCTAGGAGCGATATTTTTTTAAATCCGATTTAATTAAGTCGCGACGCTAGCTCGGTATTTCGGAAATATCGAACCCGAACGCGTGAGTGGACGTGGGCCCACTTTCATTGGGAAACGTGTGGGGCCCACATGACACTTGTCATTATATGCATTATTTAATTGATAAGGATTGCATGGTGATAGTGTGCATTACACTCAAATGTTTTGCATGGAGTTTGAGTGTGACACACTCTAAGCCATTGCATGGTTTGTGTCATAGATTTATTATTAATTTAATAAATTATGGCCATAAATATAAATTGATTTTTGGTAAAACAAATCAATTACACAAAACTCTTTCTCTCTCAAACTTCTTCACATTGCCGTGAACTCCATGGAAGGACAAAGGAAGATTTGATCTTCTATTCTCCATTTTTGCTAGCACAAGCAAGGGATCAAAAGAGGTGATAGGGAAACCATCAAAGAGCTTGGAATACAAAAGCTTGGAGCTTCAAGTCTTCTTCCTCCTCTTGGCCGAATCTTCCAACACTTGGAGCTTCCACCATTTGATCATCTTCTTCATCACATAGCTTTGTAAGTATGATTCCGCCATGCTTCAAGTCTTTTATATATATTCATTTATAGTATTTCATGAATGCTTAATCTTTCCTTGGGACATATTATAGAAACCAACACTGCTTTCGGGAATTCCCCGTGTTCTAAACATCACTGAATTTCATAGTACCAAGGTTGAATGCTTTTCTCAAATATACTCATGTTGCCGGTTGAAAGGAATAGATTCAGGCAAGTAAGCAAAACGAACGTCTTTATTATCATTAAGAAAAGGTTCGACCGAAGAGACAAAATCAATGTCTTTATTAAAAATGCAGGATCAAATAAACTATGCGGAATAACTTCATCATTCGCAGCATTGCCCTCTTCATTGGCCTATGGTTCTCCACCGTTGTCATCCCCTATTCCTATGAATGAAGCTGAGTGGTTGAGAGTTTGGAGGACAAGGGTTTCAGGTAGGCCAGAGTTGATCATGTAGTTGGGTAGGGGATTTCTGTGTGCATTGTGTTGTTCTCTTTCTGGGTCAGGTATTTTGTGGGAGTCAATGAGGTTTTGGATCTCATGCCTAAGGCGGGTGCAGCTATCAGTTTCGTGACCCCTTCTCCGATGGAAGTGACAATACAGGCTTAGGTCAAGGTTGGGTGGTATAGGGTTCAGAATTGGTTTAGCCTCTAAGGGTTCCAGAAGTCCTTGCGCCTTCAGCTTTTCGAACACCCTTGAAAGAGGCTTACTAAGGTTGGAAAATCGCCTGCTTTTGATGGCAGTGACCTTAGTGGTAGCGGGCTTGGTCCCTGAAGGTCCCTTAATATTCCTTCTATTATGGCCATATAACTTTCTGTTTTCAGCCTCTTCTTCTTCAATATCCATAACCGTCTCCCTCAATTGTCGGAAATCCGTAATCATCGAAGTCATCCTCCGCAGCTTACCATAAATGGAGGGCTTAGTACCCTTGATGATCATTTTGATCTGGTCTTTCTCAGAGGGCCGAGTCTGCATCTTCAAAAGCTGGCTTCTCCAGTGGTCTACATACTCCTTGAAGCTTTCTTCCGGCTTCTGCTTAGTGTTCTCCAAATCACGGAGTGACAAGTTAATCTCTAAGTCTGTAACATACTGCTTCAGAAAAGCATCAGCTAGTTCCCTCCAATCTTCCTTAACCTTCTTCTCAAGGCTATGATACCAAACCACAGGTGCCCCCTAGAGTGACATCCCAAACATCTTTTGGACTTGGCGCTGTGATAGGCCCATTGAACTCATGACTGAGACATATTGCTGCAGATGGACTTTTGGGTCTCCATTCCCATTAAACTTCGCCATGCCCGGCATTTTAAACTGAGCTGGCAGCTGTTCTCCGAAGGTCATTGCCTCATAATCTAGCAACTCTTCATGTTTACCCCTCATTTTACGGGTAACTGTTTCAACCTGATCCCGAAGCTTCTGAAATTCTGCCTGAGACCCAATCATTTTGCCTGTTGCATACTCTGTCATGTCATCATCAAAAGTGGGGATATCACCCCCAACCCATTCGGAGGCTCCTCACGCCTTACATTCTTAGAGTTTCCCCCAGCACGGGGCACAACCATATTTGTCATGGCAGTAGTCAAGGCTTGCAATTGTTCAGTAATCTTGTCGAAACCATTTTCCAACTGATCTATCCGGGATATCTCATTATCGGATGTACTTATATCTGTTACCGGTCATTTGGTGAGTCTTCCCTCTTCCCTAACCCAACGGGAAACTATGATGGCTTTCAGAACACAAGGGTTATCATGATGTATGCATGCATGAGGTGCATGAGATGCATGTAACATATATAACATACTAAATCAACTAAAATTTTCAAACAGATCGGCCCATTATCATTTTAAAAGCTTTTGGGCTAACTGTCATAGGAGTGAATTCGTCCCAGTTTAAATGGCCCAACGAGTTCACATCTCATGGAAAAGAGCTCAACTAAATCCAAATGGTAATATTCCGAACACAAACACAAAGTGGCCCATCAATCACTTAGAAGCCTTTGGCCCAATCGTCATAAAATACGTTCTTGTCCCAGTTTAAATGGCCCAACAAGCCTATATCCCATGACAAATGGTCCAAATGGATCCAAACGACGATGTTCCCAAACACAAGCATAGAAGAAAGATAATGCAAAAATAACGTAATAATTTCTACAGAATGGCCCATCAACATTTCAGAAGCTTTGGGCCCAATGGTCATAAGGCACGAACTCACCCCAGTTTAAATGGCCCAGCAAGTCCGCATTTCTGACAATAGTCCAACTGCATCCAAATGAGGATGGTCCACAAGCACATATTCAAGGAAATAATTGTTACTTTAGCCAACCCGGTCTATGGGTGGGTTAGCAAGAGTATAGACAAAGGCTCTCACCGGCGAAGGATGGCCCACAACTAGGTCTCCCCACTCAATGGTTCGAGCAACCAAGTGAGCGCACCATTTTTTATACACTAAGGTACGTGCCAATAAGCTATGGTCTGTGATGGACTGTCAAATGGATTTCCCGTTGTAGATTCCCCAGAGGGAATGTGGAGCGAGGCTCACTTAAATACCCAAGCCTCTTAGGCTCTTATCGCTTGGTGTTAGGAATAAACAACGAGTCCTCCAAATTAGTCCATCACAATAGGCTATGAGTAGATGGCTATCTAGGTGCCTTCACAGCTTTTCCTTCTAGAAAGGTAGTGAGTGAAGGAAGACACCAAACCATTACCTAACCTCAAAATGCCTTTGATTAAACCCTAATTTTATCCACTATAGACACGGTCAATTAGAATATAAATCCAAACATTACAAGACAATATTTCGGGGCCGATTCTCTATCCCCAGTGGACTCGCCAGACTGTGGGACACAGAAACTGGACGACGCATGCTGTTCCAGGCTCGGGGGCCTAGTTGGGAGTACGGAGTAGCCAACGGAGGACTAAACCGGAGAATAAGGGAGTCCCCACCCGGTGTGAACCGGGACAAAGATTTAAGGCCGCACTCACCCCTCGCAAGGGAAGACCTCAAACCATTGGGTTCAGAATGGTCCCTTACTTATGCAACTTGTAATGTAAAGATTTATGCAATAATCCAACCAAGCCTATGACATATATTTCCAAGTGCACCATAATCCTAGATTCACATGCTTAAAAGTATAGTTTACATCTAACATACATGAAACCAAATCTTATTGCCAAATTCACATGCTCAAAGGTAGGCCTTTGCAACAACAACCACATAACGTCATAAGAATTCAATCATTCATGTAAATATAAACACAAACAGTCATGGTAACATTTACGTGTAATGTAAAGGAAATCAAAATGACGACAAATAATATTGTAGGCGCATAACAGAAATAGACAACTAGAGAGGTAATACAAATGCATAGCGTAAAAAAAGAGGGTAACCATATGCTAAGATGGACATGTCGTAATGTGATGCAAGAGGATCTGTTTATCGTATGCGTTCGTGCAGCGTTCGTATACGCGTTCGAACGGTAAACAGAAGGTTCTCGTTCGAGTAGCGTTTGTAAACGCGTTCGAATGGGAAAGAAACAGAATGCACGCGTTCGTATGGCGTTTGTGAACGCGTTCGAACAGAAATGAAACAGAATGCTCACGTTCGTATGGCGTTCGTGAACGCGTTCGAACAGAAATAAGACTTGATGCATGATAAGGCAAAATACATGCGCGTTCGAGTTGCGTTCGTAAATGCGTTCGAACGGGAACAGACCTGATGCATGAAATGGGACGCGATACATAAATGACAAATAGTACAATGTGAGGCGCGTCAAAGCATCGTGGTAAAGGATTTTAACCTCTTCAATTAGAGGACCTCTCATCGCACTTACTAAGCCCATGCGCTCGATCACATCATGCATACAAACATAAAGAAAATCATATCAAACTAAGTATGCCCGATTGAACACATCTTACATCCAACCGAACACACATCAACCGGCGCGGGCAAAGAATCGTGGTAAAGGGCTTTTAACCCCTCCCCATAGGGGGTCTTTCATTCCACTTACTAAGCCCATGCGTTCGATTGAACTATGCATAAAAACATAAAAACAATCATATCAAACTAAGTATGCCCGATTGAACACATCTTACATCCAACCGAACACACATCAACCGGCGCGGCAAAGCATCGTGGTAAAGGGCTTTTAACCCCTCCCCATAGGGGGTCTTTCATTCCACTTACTAAGCCCATGCGTTCGATTGAACTATGCATAAAAACATAAAAATAATCATATCAAACTAAGTATGCCCGATTGAACACATCTTACATCCAACCGAACACACATCAACCGGCGCGGCAAAGCATCGTGGTAAAGGGGCTTTAACCCCTCCCCATAGGGGATCTTTCATTCCACTTACTAAGCCAATGCGCTCGATTGAACTATGCATAAATAAACAACATACAGAATTCAAGTGACGAGAAATAAATAACCCGAAGCAACACAAAACAAGAGAGGGTGCCGTTTACTCAAGTGGTATGTGGAGTTGTATCCCAAGTACAGACCGCACTACCGTCCATTCGGATTCGGCTACGGAATTTACGTCTGGGTTTCCATCCAATATACCTCAAGAGGCGACACGCCTTTCGTTTTATCCAATGCCAACAACACATCACATTCATAACACATACATATTTATCTACTCAAGGGCCGCAACATGCATTTGAACATCATAATCATGTGAATAAAGCTCAATGAATAGTAAAAAAACGAAACTGAAAATAAGTGTAAAAAATACCCTCAGGTCTAACCTTTTTTGCCAACTTTCGGGCTTGCGTTTCGCGGAGATCGGAAGGGTAAAGCTCCTCAACTTCTCTGGTTCACTGGTTTAGCGTCTTAGCTCACTGTTTTACTGTTTTGCTCGCTGTCTGGTCTTCGATTTGCTGCTGTTTTCGCTGTATTTCTGCTCACTGTTTCAGCTCACTGTTTTAGGTCCTATTCTTCTGTTTTAGTGGACTGTTTTGGGTGTTTTTTAAAGACTGTTTGTGCAGGTTTGTCTGTGATTTTTTAAGGGTTAGATATTCAGTTTTTGCTCACTGGTTTAGGGTATTTTGGGGGCTGTTTATGGACAAAACTTGGGCAGATGGCTGCTATCTTTGCGAGTCAGTTTTGGATGTGTAAGGGCGCTGTTCTGGTTGTTTTTTATACGTTGATGTTGCTTCTGTTCTGGTTGAGATTTGCGTGAGTTGTGATGATGTTTTAGATGTTATTTTGGTGATGGTGATGGATGTTGAACTCGGCAATGGAGGGGAGGCTAGGGTTGTGTTCACGGCCAAGAGAATGAGAGATGAAGAGAAGATTTTTGCTTTGGCCGAGAGGTTGATATCTTCTAGGGTTAAGGTCTTGTGATTTGCATGTGAATGAGGGAATATGTTGATGTCTTGGGCGTGTATTAGAGAGAGTGGAGAGAGGAGGTGGTAGGTTAGTGCATGGTTATATAGAAGAGAGCTAGGGTTTGCCCTTGTCTCACAAGGAAGAGATCTAGTTTCCAAATTATGAGTGATATGAATGGTATATACAAGATTGAGGGGGGACAAAATATTTATTAGGACAGTCAACTAATTTAAATTGGCGGATATCTTATTGAATTAGGAAGTCAACTAATTTAAACTGGTAGATGTCTTATTAGATTAGGAAGTCAAATATTTGATTAGCTTTGATTGGTTAGGATTGATTTTAATTAGGCATATCTTATTTTAATTTTAGTATATGAATTATTCAAATTAGGCATGATTTTAGTTTAAGTTGGTAATTGTTTATTTTATGTTTGGTATATGTTTTATTTAATTATTTAATTAATTTAATTATTATCTTATTTAGTTAATATTTATTTATTTAAATTGGGATGTGTTTTATGGGCTTTAGGGGGCTAATTGGGCTGGGGTGCGAGGCTAGCAGCAAAACCAGAAATACCGACTCTGTTCGAACGCCAATTCAAATGTGGCACGAACGTCCGCAATCTGCCCGACGTTCGAACGAAGTAACGAACGCAGCACCAACGAAGACAGTGAACTTGTGGAATGAACTTCATGACGCACTTATTCTGAATTTCCCCTTCCGACCTCCGTTTCCCGCAATATCCTTAGCTCAAAAGGTAGTGCCTCCAACTGAGACTCATCATCGGGTTTCACATGCGAAAATGCAATGCCTACACCTAGCATTCCCAAATCTTCAGGAATGAGAAAACCCGGTTTCTTTCCTGTTCATATTTAATATGAAATATGTCTAACAGATTTTTCATGGAACCTTATTCAAAATAACTATTACAATCTTTAATGCGTATCCCTAGATTGAAAATGGTAGCTCAGAATGACTCATAATTAACTTTACCGTGTCCAACAAAGTTCGGTTTCTCTGCTCGGACACACCATCAAATTGAGGTGTTCCGGGAGGAGTGCATTATGAAAGAATACCATACTCTTTCAAATAGTTGAGAAACTTATATGTTTAAGTATTTCCATCACGGTCCAATCGTGATGTTTTAATACTCTTGCCGATCTGTTTTTATACTTCGTGTCGAAACACTTTGAATTTATCAAAAGTTTCCGATTTATGTTTCACAAGAAACACCTAAGCATAACGCGATGCCACATCCGTAAAGGTTACAAAGTATTCATATCCACCTCTAGCCTAGCTAGATATGGGCCCACTTACGTCACTATGAACGAGGGCTAATAGATTGGTGGCACTTGCACTTTTACCAAGTAAAAGGTGTCTTAGGCACTTTGCCTAATAAGATAGATTCGTAGACATTATTTGAATAAAATCAAATCCGTCCTAGTACCCACTCTTTGAAAGTGTGGATATACGAGTCTTGTTAATGTGTCCCAGACAACAATGCCACAAATAAGTCTCATATGATTTATTTAGTTTGAGCTATTTGTTTGTCATGTTATATGTTTTAGATTCATTTATATTCAAAATATAAATACTGTTATTCACATCTAATGTGTTTATCACAATATCATCTTTATAAAATAAAACACTTAGTGTTCTAAAATGTAAAGGTATACCTACAACGAGTTATACTAGATATATAGATAATGTTTCTAGTCAAACTAGGTACATTATAACAGTTTCCTAATTTAAGTACATGCCCAAAAAGCAGTTCTAAAACTTAGGTTTCTACGGCCAAAACAGCGACTCTCGTCCTGTTTTCGACTCACAGTTCGATCTCAACTGAAGCCAGTCTCCTGCTAATCAGCAGATTCTACACATCAGTACATATTTAGGTACCACATCTAGTATCAAAAATCTTATTTTTGAAACTAGTAGTGAACATATTTAGGACAAACATGCTTGAAGCCGGAGCCTTGCCCCACCTTCATTTCCTTCATGTCTGCCTTGTCCATACGGCAGTCACGCTTCCAGTGACCCCGTTTGCCACAGTTTAGGTAGACATCTTGGGATATGTCTTTTGTCATCCTAGAAGACTGTGACGATTATGCCTTTGCCCATTTTAGAAGCTCTGGTTCTGCCTCCTAGAGCATAGCCATCAACTCTCCAAGAGTTTACTCTTGGTTCATAATGAACCTGCTCCAGCTTTCGGGTAGAGACTATAAGATCGAATCTTTGGTAGTCTCGGTCACGTAGGTAATGCCCAGCTAATCTAGCTTATCGATGTCAGCAATCATCTGCAACACCTAGTGCTCAACAGATGTACCCTCTGACATACGTGAGCGAAAGAGCTTATTTTGCAATTCGTACTTCTAATATCTAAGAATAGATCTATGAAGATCATTTAATTTCAACATCATGGTATAAGGATCTAATCCTTATTTTTGACGACAAAATTAAATTGTCATTGCATAAAGCATAAAGGGTTGAGCACTAAAGTTATCATCACCATGAGTCTTCCAAAACTCATGCTCTACTATTTGCTCAACTCCGGGCTCAGGCCCGAGATGTTTCTCTATCAAATAGAATAACTTCTCAGTTCCCAGGGCTATCCTGAGGTTCTATTCCCAATTTGAAAATTAAAGTCGCTTAAAGACATTTTCACCCAGGATTATGTTCTAAACGCTAATCTTTCTGTTATCTTGATTCCAATAGTCCAACTATCCAATCAACGATTTCAGGTACAATCGAATAAAATGATTATTATAGTATAACTATATAATCAACTACTGTTTGATTGGTTAAATTCAAATATATTTGATTACTATAATCCAATTACATAATCAACTATAAATGAAATAGTTTGAATACAGTCCAACTGTTTAATTAAAACAACAATAAAATATTAGTCCAGCTAATATATTTTTATTTAAATAATGACGAAAAATGAAATGAGCGCGTATTGGCAAGTATCTAAGCGAAATTACAAATTTAGTATTTGCCTCCCACTATTTTTTGGCGAGCCTCTAACCCTCTGTTGAGTACTTGGGAAACCTAGTTTCCTAGTGGGCTAAGATCCCGTTAAATAGCACATAACCTTGACTTTGGCCAACAAGTTGTATGAAACTTAACTAGGTAGATCTCTAAGATCAATTGGATCTCATCCAATTCCTACATCCAGTAGGTGGACATCCAAGTCCGAAACATATATCCAATATATGCCAATATATTCCCTAACCTTTTTTCCTCTGAATCAACTAAGCCTTGGCTTTGGCACAACAAGCTTAATGATTCCAGTTAAGCGGGACCCAATGACTTTGGAAAGCTTCGTAATAGATGTCGATGAACAAGAAGTGATCTTGACTTTGGCCAACAAATCACAACTCGGACAAGACATGCGATATGGAACAAGGCCTTCATGATTCAAACACATCCGCGATGGACAAAGGTCTTCAATTTGGCCAACAAACCAGTGCCAATCTTGGATCTTGAGAATGAATCACTCAATGGAAGGAAAACGCTTAATATTTGCTGAAGGTTTTTTCGCGTAATTGGCAACCAATTAATTATCTTTGATTAGGTCTCATCATACACCCTTAAGCATGCATTCTAAAAGCATAATAAGGCGCGGTAAATAAATTAATAATGATATGTGGATGGATATTTAAAACATTTTGTTCTTAGAACAAATCTATACCTTTCCTCTCCCCGGCTAGCACTATTCTTACTTCTACCCAATTACATAACACTTCTAAAGAAACCTCATTTACATTGAGGGGAATAGGTGAGAAGAGAAATACAAAGAATCAAGAGGTAATAGGTTGGACACGCAGGTCCAATTTAATAAATTCTAAATTTATTACAACAATTTCCAAAATTGCCCTCACCCATTGACCAGCGTAAACACACATGTATAACGCAAGCGCACGTATCGTTCAAGTAGTATAAAAAATATCGATCCCATGAGGACTTAATATCTAATCTATTAATTTTATGAGGTCAAATTATTACTAATATCTAACAAGTTGATTGATTGATTTGAAATGATGACGATTCTAAATTTAAAAACAAGTAAATAAAATTGTCGAAAATAGGTTTTAAGAAAATTCAATATTAAAAACTATCTAGGGTTGTGATTTCTCCAATATCATTTTAAAGATGAAGTGGTTATCTTAAAGTTGGGTAATATATTGATTTATTAACCTGGAACACTAAATTATGTGTAAGCCTCTGTCGATGGTCAGACACAAATACCCAGTTTAACCCAATTGAACCATATGTCTATGTCAACCAAATTATCTGGATTTATTAAGTTTAAGTTCCAATTATGGCTACCCCCGCCCGACAGGTATATTCTTATCCTATAAGGAAATCTATTTAAGGGTTATCTATCCTCAAGGAAGATCGTGGGCTATTGAGTCTAAGGCTGAAACCTAAAATCCCTATGTCTAGTTCATTTTAGATTTACCAGATCAATTTTATTAATGGCCAGTTAATGAAAAAGCATTAAGTTTAAGACTCAATAAGTAAATCTTTATATTACCCAAGCTATAATCTAACCCTTATAAAATGGTGATATTGGATTTCATCACAACCCCAGATAACTAATTTAGTTACAACACATAACTAGGGCTAGTAAAAACTTGAAAATAAAAGACATAAAGTAAAAATGCGATAAAGTAAATACTGAAGAGTAAATTACAATAAAATAAAATTCTAAGGTAAAAGGAATTACTTTTACTACTACTAATTTAGATATCTCCCATAAAATAATATATAAACTTGTGATTCTTTTTCCAACCCATATAGGCGGTAACCTGATTAAGTCAAATTAAGTCCAACCAGCCATAAAGACGGAACCAAAATTAAATTACCAACCGACCAATCTGGCGGTATCATTTATTAGTCAGGTTTAAATCAGATTAAAATGAATTACCAACCGACCAATCTGGTGGTATCCTTTTTAAGTCAATATTTTAAATAGTGAATATATTATTTTTAAGGGAGATTAATCTAAATAGTAACAGTAAAAGAATTACCTTTCACCCTAGCTGGGGAGTTACCCCTCCTCATGGTAAATAATAAAACTGTAAAAACTAAAAAGTAAAAATTAAAATACTATATTAACAAAACGTATTAAAATTAATTACAAAACTAAAAAACTAAAATTAAAAGAAAGTAGAGAGAGACTCTCTCTTTAGATAGAATAAAGAGGAGAGTGGTGCATTCATTTCTGAAATCTCGAGCTAAATTTATAGGCCTCGGTAGGATTCCAACATCGCGACGCCAGGGGCTTCAGCGTCGCTACGCCAGCTTTTGTCAACGTGGCATGCTCTGGTTCGCCGGTTTGAAGATTCTGGATAAGCTGATAAGGTGACACGTGGCAGAGTGGTTGGGCTTCAATTATTGTGACACGTGGCGGCTTCTGATTAGTCGCTGAGATTCTTATCCGCCACGTGTCAGATAAGGATTAGATACTCGATGATTGATACTAACGTGGCGGTGACGTGGCGACACATGGGAAAGAGATTGTCTGCACCATAGAATTGCGACACGTGGCACTTCCTGATTGGCTGAAGATGATATGGCATAACACGTGGCAATGTTGACATGTTGACTTGCTGACATGGCTGATGACATGGAGACACGTAGGATCCCACGTGGCACACGTGGCGATGATGACTGTCGGCACCGTAGGATGTTGACACGTGGCACGGAGCATGTTAGCAGATTGGCTGTGATGGTGACACGTGGCACGGCGCATTTTAGCAAAGTCAAACTTTTCTCAGATTCTGATTTGTGGACCCGGCGCACGTTAGCACTGTTTCAGCGCATTTTAGACGTCGCGACGCTGAAGGCTTGGGGTCGCGACATGCTAAAGACCAAAATATCCCTGTTGACGCATTTTTGTTCGTTTTTGCCCCAAATTGCCTCCAATGCTTTCCAAACTTTATTTATCTGCAAAATAACACAAATACAACATCAAAATATTCACAAAACTCGAGAAACTATACGAATATTAGGTCAAATGAGTGGGAATAAGTGATATAAATACCACTCATCACACCCCCAAACCTAACATTTTGCTAGTCCTCGAGCAAAACATAGAGTAAAATAACATAAATAAATTAACTAAGCCACTTTCGTATGGATCACGGTTGCATTTAGCGTATGCAACAAGCCTTTAAACCCATAGGTGTCCCTAGTGGACGAGTTGTAGTCTCGTGAGGGTTTACAACAATGATACCCACAAATATTTTACAAAAGTAAAAAGGTAGTAAAACTAATGCACACAGAAACAAGCGAAAAGAGAATAAAGATGTTAGTGACTAATCAGGTGAAACTTCTACTCCAAGTTACTAGTTGTTTTGTTTTATTCTAAATTACTGAATAAGTAAATTATCCGATTATATTTACCATTCTCCATATACACAGCCAACAAAATATTAATCAACTCATTTTTGCCCACAACAGTCATAAGTGCAGTTGATAAGAGAGTAATATTTTTGTCCTAAAGTTCTATCAGATTTCACACCTTTTTGTAGCAATGGAATAATTTTCTCATTTTTCTGATTTTTTCTTTGATTTTATCTCTATTTTTTTATTTATATACAATATCTTCCGTCTATGTAGCGAGTGTTGGGTCGGTGGCTCCCAACCAGTTGGCTTTAGGGCACGAGGTGTTAAGACACCCCTACAGACTTAATTACTCAGACTTCAGATATATATATTTTTGCAGCATCTTTGATCCATGTAACGAGCTTTGGCCAATGACTCCCAAACCAGTTGGGTTTAGGGCACTAGATGTTAAAACACCCTTACAGACTTAATAACTCGGATCTCAGACTTTTTTTTTTTATTTATTTTTTATTTTTACTCCATTGCTTTTTGAGATGTTTCCTCCAATTAAACTAGAGCACTGAATATTACAAACTTTTCAATTTTAGCTCATGTCCGTATGTTACTATATATGTTGATAATATCTGCTAACTGAACATATGAAGATTCCTTTTAGTCCGTTTTAAAGAGAATTCACAAATTAAATAATTCAAAATAAAATAAACAAAAATTAACTTATTTCGAAATAGGCTTGAGATACGTCTCAGGAGTGGAAACTCCTTACTCAGCTACCTTTTACCAATTTCACCCTTTTAGTCAAAATAAAAACACAAAAACGCAAAATATTTTTGTAATTTTTTTAAAATTTTACAAATTTTTTTTTTATTTTTCGAAAAATTTTGGACTAAAAATAAAAATAACACACAAACTAAAAATAAGGTACTGATCAACTAATTCCCTCCCCCAAACCTAAATGAGACATTGTCCCTAATGTCTTAAACAATAAAAGGAGAGTTAAGAAGGTCGTACCTGGTTAGCTGAAATCTACAGGAAATTAAAGGTTAAGATCCAGATTAACACGACGCCTCTTACCACGATCGTCCTCGGACCAATTTATCTTTGAAAGGATAAGGTCAACTCGTGGTTCATAGGCTATGAGTTGGTCTATTAGATCCGGAGCAGTTCTGGCAGTAAAGAAGAGTTCTTTCAAAGGTTTTGACACGAACCCATTTCTCCGAGCATCATCAAGAAACATACAAAGAAAATCATAAAATCCATCAACGTTGAGCAATCCAATTGGTTTCTGGTGTATGTTCAGGTTCGCCCAAGATAATACTATAAATATTTCTTCCAGTGTACCCAAGCCACCTGGCAAAGCGATAAAAGCATCAGCCGGTTAATCATTTCTACCAGTCGTTCAGACATACCTGGCACGATCAGTTCCTATCTGTTTGATGATCCAATAAGATTTGCCTCCGCCAAGGGTTTTGGAATGATTCCCAAAACGTGATTGCCTCCTTCCTGTACAGCCTTTGAAACGATCCCCATAAGTCTGAGATTGCCTCCGCCATATATTAAATGCATATTCCATGCAGCTAAGACTCGACCCAATTCCTGTGCTGCCTCTACGTATTGTGGTTTAGTACCAACACTACTACCGCAAAACACACAGATGTTCTCAACTCGTCTTCTTGAAGTGGCTTCCATTTTTTATATATTTCTTTCTCAACTCGGGATGCCTTCAAAAGTGCAATGACGGGCTGAATTTATAGTACCTGAAAAGGGTGAGTAAAAATAGCACAAGTATCTTCCAGAGGATGATTAGTAGCGAAATAATATCGTGATAGTCAAAAAGGTCTTGATCCTGTCGGAGAAAATAAAAGAAAACAACAAAACAAATAATTATTAAGAAAAGACAAAGAGATATAATATTTACAAGAAAAGTAACGACTTGATTGACGTCTATGCGTCAGGGACAAGCTTCCCATCCAATTTTCTTATAAATTGGCAAACAGGGTCTTTTTGAGTCAGATTCCCAAGACTTAATTGTTGTCTTTCTTTTTGGAATTGTGTATGTAATTTGCGAATGGCTATGTGAACATATCCACTAGGATGCGTCTCAAGAGTTACAGATATATCATCTAAAGACTCCTTACTCAAGCCATCCCTAATGAATTTAATTTTGTCTTCGCGATTATCAGACACCATTCCTAAAGAACGACAACGAGTGTTGCAATTAAATCTTACACATTTGAAACAAACACCCATTTGCTTAGCTCTACGTTTCTTTGCATAGGTGCTTCTTCCAAAACCAGACAGATGTGAAATAAAAGAGTCGGAAGACTCACTTGCCAATCGGACTCGTGCTTCAATTACCTAACGAATATCATTAGGAATACCATGGATTGTCAATAACCTCATCCGTTCCAAGCGAGCATTGTATACTTTCATCAGAGATTTTTTAGGGAGAGAAGGAAATTGCTTGTGAAGATTTGCGAGAGCTTCTTCCATATTGAAATAACTAATCCTGCAAAAATAAAACACAAAAAAATAAAACACACCAAATCACAATATATACACAAATTGCATGGGTTGCCTCCCTGCTAGTGCTAAGTTTAAAGTCGTCAGCCAGACTTGACTTCTCGAACGTTAAGCTGGATCTGAAAGTGTAACACTTTCTTTTTGTCGCTCAAATGATTCTCCCCAGTAGTGCTTGACACGCTTGTTTTTAACCTTGAAAGTTTTGTTAGCGTCAGGATCATGTATCTCAACGGCTCTATTTGGTAAAACTTTGGTGATCACAAATGGACCTGAACACCATGATTTTGGCTTCCATGGGAAGAATTTCACCCTTGATTTGTTTAACAGTACCTTCTGCCCTGGTTCCAATTGTATGCGCACTAACTTCTCATCATGTCTTTTCTTTCCCTTTTCTTTGTACAATTTGGCATCCTCAAAAGGCTGATTGTGAAATTCCTCCAATTCGTTGAACTGGTGGAACTTTTTCTCTTCTGTTGCTTGTAGTGTAAGAATTGGCTCCTTTAGGTACAAAAGGCGCTTTATCTTTAGGCTCCACAGCAATTGACATGTTTTAAGTTTGTCAGTAGATCTTTGTCTTTCATCAGAGTTCTGAACGGTACTGTGTATCACATCAAGTCTGAAACATTCCTCCTTCTTTTCATCATCTGGGAAATTCATGGCTTTGAAAACATTGAATGTTACTTCTTGGTCTTGTACCCTCATGGTTAATTCTCATTTTTGTACATCAATAATGGTTCGACTTGTAGCCAAGAATGGTCTCCCAATGATGATTGGCACGTCTGCGTCTTCCTCCATATCAAGGACAATAAAATCTTCTGGGAAAAAGAATTTGTCAACCTTGACCAGCACATCCTCAACTACACCTCTCGGAAATACGAGGGTTCTATCTGCAAGTTGTAGTGAGACTGAAGTGGGCATTGTTTCTCCAATCTGTAATTTCCTGAAAATAGAGAAAGGCATCAAGTTAACACTCGCACCTAAATCACACAAAGCCTTACCAAAGTTATGTTCTCCTATGACGCAAGGAACAATGAAACTGCCAGGATCTTTCAACTTCGGGGGAAGTTTCCTCTGAATGATGGCACTGCATTCTTCTGTTAATGCTACTGTCTCGCAATCTCCCAATCTCCGTTTTCGTGAAAGAATATCTTTCATGAATTTGGCATAGGTGGGCATTTGTTCCAACGCTTCTGCAAATGGAATGTTGATATGCAGCTTTTTGAAGATCTCTAGGAACCGGGAAAATTGCTTGTCCAATTTGTTCTTCTGAAGACGTTGAGGAAAAGGTGGAGGTGGAGTGATCCGTTCTTTTTCCTTTGGTTCTTTTTCCTCCATCTGTTGCTTTGTTTCTTTTGGAACTTCCTCAGCAGTTGTTTTGGCTCCAACATCTTTGTTGATTTCAGTACCGCTTTTTAACATGATGGCATGACATTGCTCCTTCCCAATGTTCCTTGGATTTGGCTCTGTGTTGGTAGGAAGGGTACCTGCCGGTCCGTAACTCTGAGCATTTGCCAGTTGTCCAATTTGATTCTCCAGTGCTTTAATAGAAGCAGATTGACTTTGAATTAATGCTGCTTGGGATTGAAACATAGCATCATATCTTGTTGCGTGAGAGTCGTGTTTTACTTCTATCTTTTTCAAGTGGGTCAACACTTCTGTTATTCATGGTTCATTTGCCTGCTCCTGGCTTTTGTTATGTTGCTGGAATTCAAGTGATGGATAGTTTTGCTGTTGGCCTGAATTGTTGCTCCATGATAAATTAGGATGATTCCTCCACCCTGGGTTGTAGGTGTTGGAATATGGATTGTTCCATTGTCTGTTGAAATTGCTGACATAATTCACCGTTTTTTCAAGTTGGTTCGGTTCTGGTGCTCCTCCATATGGTGAACTTGTGGTTTCAGCGATGTTCACAACTTGCGTGCTAAGTGTTTGTAGACATTTGCATATCTAATCCAGCTAGTATTCACTGCTGTGTTTGCTCCAACTTCATAAATTCCTGCAATTCTTTGGATCATGCTCCTTTCTGTTGGCCACAAGGAATTGTTGTTGGCCATTTCTTCGATTAGGTCCCAGGCTTGATCTTCTCCTTTTGCCATCAAGGCTCCTCCAGCAGCAGCAGCATCGATTGTGGTTCTCATTATTCCAGAAAGCCCATTATAGAATGTTTGGACTTGAAGCCATTTTGGAATCTCATGGTGAGACATTTCCGGAGTAAATCTTATACCTTTCCCAAGCTTCGCAGAGGGATTCTGAATCCTGTTGTACAAAGGATGTGATGTCATTCCTCAGCTTTCCCGGTTCTGGCTGGTGGAAAGTACTTTGCAAGAATTTGGTGGCTAAAGTGTTCCAAGTTGTGATAGAACCTGCTGGTAATGAATATAGCCAAGCTTTAGCTCTGTCCTTCAGGAATATGGAAAAACTCGCAGTCTCATTGCTTCTTCTGATGCTCTGTTGTAGTTAAAAGTGCCGCAAACTTCCAGGAAGTTACTGATGTGGGAATTAGGATCTTCAGTTGCATTCCCTCCGAACTAAACTGACTGCTGAATCATCTGAATGCATGTTTTGATGTCACACGCATTTGCTGGTAAGGGAGGAAGTACAATACAGGAAATGAGTCTGTCAACCATTGGAATGGTTTTGTCTCGAATGGGAATTGGTGGTGAAACGATCAAAGGTTCAGGTTCCATGTTGACGAAAGCTTCTTGGCCTTCTCGCATTTCCCTTCTCAACTGTCTGATGGTTCTTTCAATTTCTGGGTCAAGCGGTCGGAGTTCAAAGCTTCTAGTTCGTCTCATGTAGTTTCTGAGAACCTGAAACACAAGAAAACAACGACAATAAGTAAAAAGAAATTAGATACAAGTAACGGTATCTAACCCCTAAACTAATAGTAAAAGATAAATAAGTCCCCGGCAACGGCGCCAAAAACTTGACCGGCGTAAACACACAAGTATAACGCAAGCGCACGTATCGTTCAAGTAGTATAAAAAATATCGATCCCACGAGGACTTAATATCTAATCTATTAATTTTATGGGGTCAAATGATTACTAATATCTAACAAGTTGATTGATTGATTTGAAATGGTGACGATTCTAAATTTAAAAACAAGTAAATAAAATTGTCGAAAATAGGTTTTAAGAAAATTCAATATTAAAAACTATCTAGGATTGTAATTTCTTCCAATATCATTTTAAAGATGAAGTGGTTATCTTAAAGTTGGGTAATATATTGATTTATTAACCTGGAACACTAAATTATGTTTAAGCCTCTGTCGATGGTGAGACACAAATAACCAGTTTAACCCAATTGAACCATATGTCTATGTCAACCAAATTATCTGGATTCATTAAGTTTAAGTTCCAATTATGGCTACCCCCGCCCGACAGGTATATTCCTATCCTATAAGGAAATCTATTAAAGGGTTATCTATCCTCAAGGAAGATCGTGGGCTATTGAGTCTAAGGGTGAAACCTAAAATCCCTATGTCTAGTTCATTTTAGATTTACCAGATCAATTTTATTAATGGCCAGTTAATGAAAAAGCATTAAGTTTAAGACTCAATAAGTAAATCTTTATATTACCCAAGCTATAATCTAACCCTTATAAAATGGTGATATTGGATTTCATACAACCCCAGATAACTAATTTAGTTACAACACATAACTAGGGCTAGTAAAAACTTGAAAATAAAAGACATAAAGTAAAAATGCGGTAAAGTAAATACTGAAGAGTAAATTACAATAAAATAAAATGCTAAGGTAAAAGGAATTACTTTTACTACTACTAATTTAGATATCTCCCATAAAATAATATATAAACTTGTGATTCTTTTTCCAACCAGCCATATAGGCGGTAACCTGATTAAGTCAAATTAAGTCCAACAGCCATAAAGACGGAACCAAAATTAATTACCAACCGACCAATCTGGGTATCCTTTATTAGTAAGGTTTAAATTAGATTAAAATGAATTACCAACCGACCAATCTGGCGGTATCCTTTTTAAGTCAATATTTTAAATAGTGAATATATTATTTTTAAGGGAGATTAATCTAAATAGTAACAGTAAAAGAATTACCTTTCACCCTAGCTGGGGGAGTTACCTCCTCATGGTAAATAATAAAAACTGTAAAATGTAAAAAGTAAAAATTAAATTACTATATTAACAAAACGTAATTAAAATTAATTACAAAACTAAAAAACTAAAAATTAAAAGAAAGTAGAGAGAGAAACTTTCTATTTAGATAGAATATAAGAGAGAGAGTGGTGCATTCAATTCTGAAATCTCGAGCTCAATTTATAGGCCTCGGTAGGATTCCAGCGTCACGATGCCAGGGGCTTCAGCGTCGCTACGCTAGCTTTTGTCGACGTTGCACGCTCTGGTTCACGGTTTGAAGATTCTGGATAAGCTGATAAGGTGACACGTGGCAGAGTGGTTGAGCTTTAATTATTGCGACACGTGGCGGCTTCTGATTAGTCGCTGAGATTCTTATCCGCCACGTGTTAGATAAGGATTAGATACTCAATGATTGATGCTGACATGGCGTGACGTGGCGATGACATGGCGGTGATGTGGCGACACGTGGGAAAGAGACTGTCGGCACCATAGAATTGCGACACGTGGCACTTCCTGATTGGCTGATGATGATGTGGCACGACACGTGGCAATGTTGACCTGTTGACTTGCTGGCGTGGCTGATGACATGGAGACACGTAGGATGCCACGTGGCACACGTGGCGATGATGACTGTCGGCACCGTAGGATGTTGACACGTGGCACGGAGCATGTTAGCAGATTGGCTGTGATGGTGACATGTGGCACGGTGCATTTTAGCAAAGTCAAACTTTTCTCAGATTCTGATTTGTGGACCCGGCGCACGTTAGCACTGTTTCGGCGCATTTTAGACGTCGCGACGCTGAAGGCTTGGTTTCGTGACGCGCTAAAGACCAAAATATCCCTGTTGATGCATTTTTGTCCGTTTTTGCCCCAAATTGCCTCCAATGCTTTCCAAACTTTATTTATCTGCAAAATACATCAAAATATTCACAAAACTTGAGAAACTATATGAAATATTAGGTCAAATGAGTGGGAATAAGTGATATAAATACCACTCATCACACCCCCAAACCTAACATTTTGCTAGTCCTCGAGCAAAACATAGAGTAAAATAACATAAATAAATTAACTAAGCCACTTTCGTAGGGATCACGGTTGCATTTAGCGTATGCAACAAGCCTTTAAACCCTTAGGTGTCCCTAGTGGACGAGTTGTAGTCTCGTGAGGGTTTACAGCAATGATACCCACAAACATTTTACAAAAGTAAAAAGGTAGTAAAACTAATGCACACAAAAACAAGCGAAAAGAGAATAAAGATGTTAGTGACTAATCAGGTGAAACTTCTACTCCAAGTTACTAGTTGTTTTGTTTTATTCTAAATTACTGAATAAGTAAATTCTCCGATTATATTTACCATTCTCCATATAGACAGCCAACAAAATATTAATCAACTCATTTTTGCCCACAACAGTCATAAGTGCAGTTGATAAGAGAGTAATATTTTTGTCCTAAAATTCTATCAGATTTCACACCTTTTTGTAGCAATGGAATAATTTTTCTCATTTTTCTGATTTTTTCTTTGATTTTATCTCTATTTTTTATTTATATATAATATCTTCCGTCTATGTAGCGAGTGTTGGGTCGATGGCTCCCAAACCAGTTGGCTTTAGAGCAACCAGGTGTTAAGACACCCATTCGGACTTAATTACTCAGACTTCAGATATATATATTTTTACAGCATCTTTGATCCATGTAACGAGCTTTGGGCCAATGACTCCCAAACCAGTTGGTTTTAGGGCACTAGGTGTTAAAACACCCTTACAAACTTAATCACTCGGATCTAACACGTTTTTTTTTTTTTTTTTTTTTTACTCCATTGCTTTTTGAGATGTTTCCTCCAATTGAACTAGAGCACTGAATATTACAAACTTTTCAATTTTAGCTCATGTCCGTATGTTACTATATATGTTGATAATATCTGCTAACTGAACATATGAAGATTCCTTTTAGTCCGTTTTAAGGAGAATTCACAAATTAAATAATTCAAAATAAAATAAACAAAAATTAACTTGTTTCAAAATAGGCTTGAGATACGTCTCAGGAGTGGAAACTCCTTACTCAGCTACCTTTTACCAATTTCACCCTTTTAGTCAAAATAAAAACACAAAAACGCAAAATATTTTTGTAATTTTTTGAAAATTTTACAATTTTTTTTTTGTATTTTTCAAAAAATTTTGGACTAAAAATAAAAATAACACACAAACTAAAAATAAGGTACTGATCAACTAATTCCCTCCCCCAAACCTAAATGAGACATTGTCCCCAATGTCTTAAAGAGTAAAAGGAGAGTTAAGAAGGTCGTATCTGGTTAGCTGAAATCTATAGGAAATTAAAGTTTAAGATCCAGATTAACACGACGCCTCTTACCACGATCGTCCTCAGAACAATTTATCTTTGAAAGGATAGGGTCAACTCGTGGTTCATAGGCTATGAGTTGGTCTATTAGATCCGGAGCAGTTCTGGCAGTAAAGAGGAGTTCTTTCAAAGGTCTTGACACGAACCCATTTCTCCGAGCATCATCAAGAAATACACAAAGAAAATCCTAAAATCCATCAACGTTGAGCAATCCAATTGGTTTTTGGTGTATGTTCAGGTTCGCCCAAGATAATACTATAAATATTTCCTCCAGTGTACCCAAGCCACCTGGCAAAGCGATAAAAGCATCAGCACGGTTAATCATTTCTACCAGTCGTTCAGACATACCTGGCACGATCAGTTCCTCTCCGTTTGATGATCCAATAAGATTTGCCTCCGCCGAGGGTTTTGGAATGATTCCCAAAATGTGACTGCCTCCTTCCAGTACAGCCTTTGAAACGATCCCCATAAGTCTGAGATTGCCTCCGCCATATATTAAATGCATATTCCTTGCAGCACGACTCGACCCAATTCCTGTTCTGCTTCTACGTATTGTGGTTTAGTACCAACACTACTACCGCAAAACACACAGATGTTCTCAACTCGTCTTCTTGAAGTGGCTTCCATTTATTATGTATTTCTTTCTCAACTCGGGATGCTTTCAAAAGTGCAATGACGGGCTGAATTTATAGTACCTGAAAAGGGTGAGTAAAAATAGCACAAGTATCTTCCAGAGGATGATTAGTAGCGAAATAATATCGTGATAGTCAAAAAGGTCTGGATCCTGTCGGAGAAAATAAAAGAAAACAACAAAACAAATAATTATTAAGAAAAGACAAAGAGATATAATATTTACAAGAAAAGTAACGGATTGATTGACGTCTATGCATCAGGGAAAAGCTTCCCATCCAATTTTCTTATAAATTGGCAAACATGGTCTTTTTGAGTCAGATTCCCAAGACTTAATTGTTGTCTTTCTTTTTGGAATTGTGTATGTAATTTGCGAATGGCTATGTGAACATATCCACAGGGATACGTCTCAAGAGTTAAAGATATATCATCTAAAGACTCCTTACTCAAGCCATCCCTAATGAATTTACTTTTGTCTTCGCGATTATCAGACACCATTCCTAAAGAACGACAATGAGTGTTGCAATTAAATCTTGCACATTTGAAACAAACACCCATTTGCTTAGCTCTACGTTTCTTTGCATAGGTGCTTCTTCCAAAACCAGGCAGATGCGAAATAAAAGAGTCAGAAGACTCTCCTGCCAATTGGAATCGTGCTTCAATTACCTAACGAATATCATTAGGAATACCATGGATTGTCAATAACCTCATCCGTTCCAAGCGAGCTTTGTATACTTTCATCAGAGATTTTTGAGGGAGAGAAGGAAATTGCTTGCGAAGATTTACGAGAGCTTCTTCCATATTGAAATGATTAATCCTGCAAAAATTAAACACACAAAAATAAAACACACCAAATCACAATATATACACAAATTGCATGGGTTGCCTCCATGTTAGCGCTAAGTTTAAAGTCGTCAGCCAGACTTGACTTCTCGAACGTTAAGCTGGATCTGAAAGTGTAACACTTTCTTTTTGTCGCTCAAATGATTCTCCCCAGTAGTGCTTGACACGCTTGTTTTTAACCTTGAAAGTTTTGTTAGCGTCAGGATCATGTATCTCAACGGCTCTATTTGGTAAAACTTTGGTGATCACAAATGGACCTGACCACCGTGATTTTGGCTTCCATGGGAAGAATTTCACCCTTGATTTGTTTAACAGTACCTTCTGCCCTGGTTCCAATTGTATGCGCACTAACTTCTCATCATGTCTTTTCTTGCCCTTTTCTTTGTACAATATGGCATCCTCAAAAGGTTGATTGTGAAATTCCTCCAATTCGTTGAACTGGTGGAACTTTTTCTCTTCTGTTGCTTGTAGTGTAAGAATTGGCTCCTTTAGTATTAAAGACGCTTTATCTTTAGGCTCCACAGACAATTGACATGTTTTAAGTTTGTCAGTAGATCTTTGTTTTTCATCAGAGTTCTGAACGGTACTGTGTATCACATCAAGTCTGAAACATTCCTCCTTATCTTCATCATCTGGGAATTTCATGGCTTTGAAAACATTGAATGTTACTTCTTGGTCTTGTACCCTCATGGTTAATTCTCCTTTTTGTACATCAATAATGGTTCGACCTGTAGCCAAGAATGGTCTCCCAAGGATGATTGGCACGTCTGCGTCTTCCTCCATATCAAGGACAATAAAATCTGCTGGGAAAAAGAATTTGTCAACCTTGACCAGCACATCCTCAACTACACCTCTCGGAAATACGAGCGTTCTATCTGCAAGTTGTAGTGAGACTGAAGTGGGCATTGTTTCTCCAATCTGTAATTTCCTGCAAATAGAGAAAGGCATCAAGTTAACACTCGCACCTAAATCACACAAAGCCTTACCAAAGTTATGTTCTCCTATGACGCAAGGAATAGTGAAACTGCCAGGATCTTTCAACTTCGGGGGAAGTTTCCTCTGAATGATGGCACTGCATTCTTCTGTTAATGCTACTGTCTCGTAATCTCCCAATCTCCGTTTTCGTGAAAGAATATCTTTCATGAATTTGGTATAGGTGGGCATTTGTTCCAACGCTTCTACAAATGGAATGTTGATATGCAGCTTTTTGAAGATCTCCAGGAACCGGGAAAATTGCTTGTCCAATTTGTTCTTCTGAAGACGTTGAGGAAAAGGTGGAGGTGGAGTGATCTGTTCTTTTTCCTTTGCTTTTTTTTCCTCCATCTGTTGCTTTGTTTCTTTTGGAACTTCCTCAGCAGTTGTTTTGGCTCCAACATCTTTGTTGATTTCAGTACCACTTTTTAACATGATGGCATGACATTGCTCATTCCCCATGTTCCTTGGATTTGGCACTGTGTTGCTAGGAAGGGTACCTGGCGGTCTGTAACTCTGAGCATTTGCCAGTTGTCCAATTTGATTCTCCAGTTAATTGACCAGAGAAGCTCTTTGAATAATGTCTTGCTTGGATTGAAACATAGATCATATCTTGCTGCGTGAGTGTCGTGTTTTGCTTCTATCTTTTTCAAGTGGGTCAACACTTCTGTATCTGGGTCATTTGCCTGCTCCTGGCTTTTGTTCTATTGCTGGAATTCAGGTGATGGATAGTTTTGTTGTTGGCCTGAATTGTTGCTCCATGATAAATTAGGATGATTCCTCCACCCTGGGTTGTAGGTGTTGGAATATTGTTCCATTGTCTGTTGAAATTGCTGATATAATTCACCGTTTCTTCAAGTTGGTTCGGTTCTGGTGCTCCTCCATATGGTGAACTTGTGGTTTCAGCGATGTTCACAACTTGCGTGCTAAGTGTTTGTAGACATTTGCATATCTGATCCAGCCTGGTATTCACTGCTGTGTTCGCTCCAACTTCATAAATTCCTGCAATTCTTTGGATCATGTTCCTTTCTGTTGGTCACAAGGAATTGTTGTTGCCCATTTCTTCGATTAGGTCCCAGGCTTGATCTTCTCCTTTTGCCATCAAGGCTCCTCCAGCAGCAACATCGATTGTGGTTCTAATTATTCCAGAAAGCCCATTATAGAATGTTTGGACTTAAAGCCATTTTGGAATCTCATGGTGAGGACATTTCGGAGTAAATCTTTATACCTTTCCCAAGCTTCGCAGAGGGATTCTGAATCTTGTTGTACAAAGGATGTGATGTCATTCCTCAGCTTTCCGGTTCTGGCTGGTGGAAAGTACTTTGCAAGAAAATTTGGTGGCTAAAGTGTTCCAAGTTGTGATAGGAACCTGCTGGTAGTGAATGTAACCAAGCTTTAGCTCTGTCCTTCAGGGAATATGGAAAAACTCGCAGTCTCATTGCTTCTTCTGATGCTCTGTTGTAGTTAAAAGTGCCGCAAACTTCCAGGAAGTTACTGATGTGGGAATTAGGATCTTCAGCTGCATTCCCCCGAACTAAACTGACTGCTGAATCATCTGAATGCATGTTTTGATGTCACACGCATTTTCTGGTAAGGGAGGAAGTACAATACAGGAAATGAGTCTGTCAACCATTGGAATGGTTTTGTCTCGAGTGGGAATTGGTGGTGCAACGATCAAAGGTTCAGGTTCCATGTTGACTAAAGCTTCTTGGCCTTCTCGCATTTCCCTTCTCAACTGTCTGATGGTTCTTTCAATTTCTGGGTCAATCGGTTGGAGTTCAAAGCTTCTGGTTCGTCTCATGTAGTTTCTGAGAACCTGAAACACAAGAAAACAATGACAATAAGTAAAAAGAAATTAGATACAAGTAACGGTATCTAACCCCTAAACTAATAGTAAAAGATAAATAAGTCCCCGGCAACGGCGCCAAAAACTTGACCGGCGTAAACACACACGTATAACGAAAACGCACGTATCGTTCAAGTAGTATAAAAAATATCTATCCCACGAGGACTTAATCTAACCGACCAATCTGGCGGTATCCTTTATTAGTCAGGTTTAAATCATATTAAAATGAATTACCAACCGACCAATCTGGCGGTATCATTTTTAAGTCAATATTTTAAATAGTGAATATATTATTTTTAAGGGAGATTAATCTAAATAGTAACAGTAAAAGAATTACCTTTCACCCTAGCTGGGGAGTTACCTCCTCATGGTAAATAATAAAAACTGTAAAAAGCAAAAAGTAAAAATTAAATTACTATATTAACAAAAACGAATTAAAATTAATTAAAAAACTAAAAAACTAAAAAACTAAAAATTATAAGAAAGTAGAGAGAGAAACTCTCTCTTTAGATAGAATATAAGAGAGAGAGTGGTGCATTCAATTCTGAAATCTCGAGCTCAATTTATAGGCCTCGGTAGGATTCCAGCGTCGCGACGCCAGGGGCTTCAGCGTCGCTACGCCAGCTTTTGTCAACGTGGCACGCTCTGGTTCACCGGTTTGAAGATTCTGGATAAGCTGATAAGGTGACACGTGGCAGAGTGGTTGGGCTTCAATTATTGTGACACGTGGCGGCTTCTGATTAGTCGCTGAGATTCTTATCCACCACGTGTCAGATAAGGATTAGATACTCAATGATTGATGCTGATGTGGCGGTGACGTGGCGATGACATGGCGGTGACGTGGCGACACGTGGGAAAGAGACTGTCGGCACCATAGAATTGCGACACGTGGCACTTCCTGATTGGCTGATGATGATGTGGCACGACACGTGGCAATATTGACCTGTTGACTTGCTGGCGTGGCTGATGACATGGAGACACGTAGGATGCCACGTGGCACACGTGGCGATGATGATTGTCGGCACCGTAGGATGTTGACACGTGGCACGGAGCATGTTAGCAGATTGGCTGTGATGGTGACACGTGGCACGGCGCATTTTAGCAAAGTCAAACTTTTCTCAGATTCTGATTTATGGACCCGGCACACGTTAGCACTGTTTCGGCGCATTTTAGACGTCGCGACGCTGAAGGCTTGGTGTCGCGACGCGCTAAAGACCAAAATATCCCTATTGACTCATTTTTGTCCGTTTTTGCCCCAAATTGCCTCCAATGCTTTCCAAACTTTATTTATCTGCAAAATAATACAAAATACATCAAAATATTCACAAAACTCGAGAAACTATTCGAAATATTAGGTCAAATGAGTGGGAATAAGTGATATAAATACCATTCATCACCCATCTAATATCCATCCGATATACATTATTCATACATCACATCCATGTATTCACACAAGACTGTTATCAATCAATCTAATCCAATTAATTAATCTTTGATTAATGACCATCCATGTTCAAACAACGATTTGATGTGCGCGAGTCAACTCGTTTTAGAATAAGTACTCAAAGTGCGTATTCTTGAATTATATCGAACTATAATATTAAATCCAATATAATTTGTATTCAATAATAATTCTTTATTTAATTCCAAATTAAATAATTACACTTTTTAATGTGTTTTTGGGACTGAGATTCTAAATCTAATCTTTATGGGTCTCAAAGGCCCAATTAACATCCAATGTCAATTTAAATAAAGTCCAATGGGCTTTTAATTAATTCATAAGGCATGGACTTTGGCAACCAAAGCCCAATAAGGAATCACTCTTTGCCACAAAATTAATGTTGGCCCATTAGGCCCAATTAAAGTTTAAAGGCCCAATTATCATATTTGGATTTTATGGAAATGGTTTTAGGCCCAATTGGATCCAACCAATTATCCTAAACCAAACTTAGCCCAACCAAGCACATTAAGCCCAAATACAACATTATTAGCCGAATTAATTTAATCACAATATTCCAAATATCACAATTTAATTAATTAAAGTGTAATTGCCATAATTAATTAGTTAAATTAATATTTCCAAAACACCAATTACACTAATTAATCATGCTTTAACTAATCAACTTATGTCCAACACAAATTCAAGCAAAATCAATCCAACATGCTCTCCAAGGCTCACGATAATTCAAGGGATTTTATATACGATTTTGATTTCAATCCAATTAAATCACAAATCAATATATCCTAACATTTTAAACGCATCCAATGGCTTAAAATAAAAATCACCATGACCTACAAGGGTCCTATAGATTCGGCCAGGGTAAGCAATTAAAGGAAAATTAATCTAATTAATTTTTCTCCAAATTCATCATGCATAACTCGTAGTTATCATAATCTAAGCATACTCAACCAATCAATTTGAAGAAATCATGCTGAAATCACAAAATCCAAAATTAAAGTTTAAGAACCCTAAATTCAATTTCATGCTCAATTATGGCTCTGATACCATTGTTGGGTTTTCTAGGTCAAACCAAGATCAAATTAAGCAAGAAATCATGTGAATACGCAAAGTAAATTAGCGGAAATTACTCACTTTGATCGGCTAAGTGGATGTAGGAGATAACAAAATTCCAAGCCTTTGTGTTGTGCTCCAAGCTCTCCTTTGATGTTTGTTGAGCTTCCAAGCTTTATGAATGAGATTCCAAACTCATGGGAAAGGTTTCCCTATCACCTTTGTATGATTCTTTAATGTGCTAGCATTAGGAAAAATTTGCAACAAATTGTTTTCTTGTGATCTTGAAACTCTCGACCAAGCCAAAAATTTGAGAGAGAATGAGAAGGCCATTCGGCCTTGGTGAAGAAAAATAAAGAGAATGAATGTTGTGTGTATTATTTTTCAAAATTTAAAGTCATGTACCAAATAATAATAAAATGGTAAATGTCATTCAATCTATCACACTTGTGTGTTGCACAAGCAACCATCAAAATCCCACATACTTCTATCAACCAAAAGTTGATACAATTGACTAGGTGATGTGACAAGTGTGGGCCCCACTTTAATTCAAAATCTGAGTGGGCCCGCATACACATTCAGGGCTCGGGTTCGTTAATTCTGAATTAACCAAATTTTTCGTTGCGACGTAATTAAATCAAATTTAATTAAATAATTATGCCTAGCAAAATTACTATTCACATCGCTCGCGAATTAATTCTAAATTAATTCGTTCACCCAAATTAAAATCTAATTTTAATTTCGTTATGAAATCTAATTTCATTTAATATATCAAATATATTATTTTATCGATTAATTCCAAATTAATCGTTCTATCATTATTAATTGAATTTTATCCTAGATAAAATTTTCCATAATTAATCATAGATTAATTTTCTCTCTCTTCCAATTAATCTCATATTAATTATGTGCGAGTCATACGTCATCGGTGAATCTTCGGGAAGCGACCCATGAGATCCATGGATATGTTGGCAGTAAATCCAGTCATCGGAGTATCTGAATACGTGCGTACCTAATACCACGTTCTTACCGATTTACAAGATATGGTTGGCTTCTAGCAAAGCACCGTTCCTACCCAATTCTCCAGAAATATTCTTTTAAGGAATATGTAATATGTGTCAGGCGTAGTATACGTAGTATTGCGTATTACGATCCAATATCGGATGTCACATGCTAGGCCTGAGATGGAATTGTGTCTGCCCCGTACGAAGTATATATCGGATCACAAGCAACAAGTCTCTTTAATCGGATAATCATGACCTTTTCATCTTATCCCGATAGCTGCAGCATTTAAGAGAGTAACAGTTCTGTATCCCTGCATGATCATCATCATATTACTGAAGTGATACCTCCATTTTGACATCACCCCCAATACACTACAATTCTCAGTATACCCAGAAGAGTCGTACACAGAACCTGTTAAAGCCCTGAACGACCAAAACCAAAGTATACTGATTGTCGTAAGTATTAGCGATGCAAGTCTCAGGTTAAGACCAAATATACCTACCCTGATTCGGACTCCCATAGACACATAGTCATACTACCAATGGGATTCAGAGGGGTCTATCCAGAGTGAAGCTGTTTCCGTACCATCGGTAAACACAACCTCCTATTACACATGCATGAGTATCCAATACCCAAATATATGAGAACTATGCCGTTATGCTCCCATAACACGCACAAGTGCAATACTAGTCTATTCCGCATTATCGATGTCCAGTCTCGATAATACTATGACTAAGGATATTTAATGATTAAACCTTAGTGGATTGATACTGTCTCATATCATCTCAATCCGGAACTAATCATAAGGAATTTTATCATTTATATATCCAGGTAATCCAATTACAAATGATAAAAGAGCAATTTCCTTTGTCACATAGTTAATTTATACAACAACACCATGTTCTGTACAATTAGTGATGTTATGGGTCATAATTGTCCAACACGTACCTCGAAAGGGTATAATTCCATTTGGGTGATTGTAGATAAGTTGACGAAGTACGAGCACATTTTCGGCCTGTAAAGACTAATTATTCAGCAACTCAGTATGCCAAGCTGTATTTGGATAATGTAGTATCATTGCATGGAATACATGTCTCAATAATCTCTGATCGAGGTTCTTAGTTTACATCCAAGTTTTGGCAATCATTCCAAGAAGCCTTTAGGTTCCCAGTTACGTTTTAGTGCGGCATTGCACCCTCAAACGGATGGATAATCAGAACGAACCATTCAAACTCTGAAGGATATGTTACGAGCCTTTGTGATAGATTTTGAGGGTAGTTGCAACAAACATTTTCCACTTATAGAGTTTGCTTTTGACAACAGCTACCAGACAAGTATTCAAATGGCTCATTTCAAGGCCTTGTATGGTCAAAAGTGTAGGTCCCTAGTGGGATGGTTTGAAACTAGGGAACATAAATTGCGTGGACTTGATTTGGTAAAGATGCGGTAGAAAATTTGAAGTTAATTAGAGAAAGAATGAAAACAGCTCAAAGTCGAATGAAAAATTATGCGGATCACCGGAGGAAAGATTTGGTGTTTCAAGTGGGTGACTCGATATTTTTGAAGGTATCTCATTTTAAAGGGGTTATGAGATTTGGCAAGAGGGATAAACTCAACCCTAAATATATTGGGCCATTTCAGATACTTCGTAGAGTTGGAGGGAGAGCATATGAGTTGGCACTTCTACATAGTATGGATAAGATACATCTGGTGTTTCATGTTTCTATGCTACGGAAATATTTATATGATGAATCTCATGTCCTAGAGCCTCAGACAGTTGATATCTGTCAAGATTTATCTTATTTGGAACAGCCAGTAGCTATAGCGGAGAGAGAGATGAGGAAGTTGAGATCGAGGTGGATTCCCTCAGTTAAGGTAGTTTGGCAACACCACAAGGGATAAAAGACCACATGGGAGCTAGAAGCAGTTATGAAAGAGCAATATCCATATCTATTCGCAAAAAATGTATCTACTATACTTCTAAATATTTTGATTCGAGGACGAATCATTTTCAGTGGGGAGATTTTATAATGACTCAAAATCTCATAACCGATTGGACTAATAATTTGGTGTTAGGGAATAAAAATTTTCCCGAGCGGTAGCGAATGAATTTGGAGATGGCATAAAGGCCCGATTTTAGTCGCAATGTTTATAATACTTGAGTTAAATCATTAGTGTCCGGTAAGAATTATAAGAGTTGGACAAATACCATTATGTTTAATACATGTTTATTTGTACCTAGACTTGTAGACATTTGTTAATAAGGTTTAGTGACATTTGTTAAGACTCATCAAAATATGTCTAGCATTTGTATTACAAGTATAAAAAAAATAAAAAAATAGAAAGAAAGAAATAGAGAAGGCAAAACATCCCATATCACGATTGCCTCTTCTCTCTATTTCTCTTCTTTCTTCTCTTCTTCTTCAAAGATATTCTCCATAGCTTGTTGAGAAAATTTCCTTCCTCTAACCCAAATTCTAGTGTTTTAAAACCATGTGCAAGGAAGCATAGGGAATTCTATTTTTGAAGAAACAATATTATTAAATGTGAGAAATGTTGAGTTTCAATCAAGTCCCAATGATCACAAACATGCATAAAAACGAGTTGAATACACAAAGGAGTAAGGCGGAATTCATACTCACATTGATGGGTTTTGATGAAATGAAGAATACAATCCTTCAAGCTCCCTCCATAAGCTCGGCAATAGCTTCCTCATGCAGTGGGCTGCTCGGTTGGTGACTGGTTTGCCTCCTCCATGTTCGGCCATTGAAGACTCCATTGAAGCTTCAAGCTTCAAGCTTCAAAAATTGATTCCAAGCTCATAAATTCGTTTCCATATCACCTATGTATCACTCATGGTGTGCTAGAACTAAGTCTTCTTCCTTGCTTCCCCCTTGATTCGGTCAAACCAGAAACATTTTTGAGAAATCGGCTTGAAGCCGTGAGAAGAGGAAGATGAAAAGAGAGGGAAAAAGAGAAGTGC
>SKCR01031814.1:0-86696 GCA_019454045.1 Zanthoxylum bungeanum
AAATGTACCAGTAACAGAGAGTAATCCGATGATCTCAAATTGAGACATGAAAAGGCTCTTAGTCAACTCGGCTTCTTTGACCAAAAAATTTGATTCAAACTCCGTACACTTGACGATCTCAGATTCAATCTCTCGTGTGATCTGGAAATTCGCCTCGATTTCTTCATCGATCTTACGAATGGATGCGAAATTTTAAATCAGAAGTAAGTCCGATCTTTTGAGTAATACATTTGTTTTCGTTTTTAACATAAAAGCAATTATTCAATGACTAGTTAGTTACCTGATCGAGCATGTCCTTGAGTGAAGAAATATGACTGAGAATCGCTCCTGAATCGTCCATTGTTCTCTCCTTTATCTGTCTCTCTCATTTCCCGCTTCTTGAACGGCTTCTGTTTTATATTTGAAAATAAAATTTCAAATGCTCTGATTTCCCGCGTTTCCATTTCAAAAAAATAAAATAAAATATTTTGATTGATATAATAATATAATGAAATATTACAATAAAAATAATTATAAAATAGTATTATCATTTTTTTATAAATAATAAAAAATAGATTCATTTAAAACAATGAAAAATGCTTTTTAAATTTGTTTTATTAATATTACGAAACTAACTTATGGAACTAGGATTTACCATTATTATTCAAAAATAAATAAATAAATAAATAAATAAAATACTTTTTTTTAAAAATTGAGCAGTAATAATTGACAATTGACATATTCAGTTTAATTTATTGGCCTCTACTTTTTAATAAACCATATTTATTTTTTAAATTACACTTACTAAAAATAAAGATTTTGTTTTTATTTTTCTCTCTCACTTACAATTCATATTAATTGTCCTCTTAAAACAAATCCCTAATTGCAATCATCAAAATCTATTATCACATAAAATTAAAATTAATACCAACAACAACAACAAAATCCACCATTTATTCACAAAATTTAACAAAACCCAACAATAAAACCCATCATATATTATGCGTGTAACGACCGTGATGGCTCAAAGATTTTGGGACCCTAGGTGAATTTATAAATTATATGATCCCGATAAAAATAGATTGTTTTTGAATTTTTAATATAATGGATATTAATTTTCTTAAATTTGGGCCCCCCTAATTTTGACATAAGACGGGGCCATCTGATTGCTTGCGTCGTCGGTTGTCCCTAATGCCACCCTTGGTGACGAAACTATATGGCACTAGTGAGGGTGGTGTTGGACTTGATCGTGAAAAAAAAATAAAAATTATATTTTTTAATAAAAAATAATTAATCAAAAAATGAGGCAGATAAAACAAAGAGAAGTTTAAAAAAAATAAAATATTATGAATTTAAAATGATTTTCATAAAAACGTTTTCTCCAAGATATTTTGCTTTCCAAAAATGATTTTCATTGAAAATATTTTACTCACAGAAATCATTTAACGTCAAAACAAACGAACCTTACGAAGAAAAAATATGAATAACGTTTTCAACAAGATGTTATGAAATTACACAGGATCGTTACTCTGAGGGTAATTCGACACATACGGTTAATTGTGTTTTAAATTCTGACACAAAATTAAGACCTAAAATTTAAAAGAATTCATTTTTAAGTATATAATGTAATTTTTTATTTATATCTTTTATATTGATAGAGATCTCATTTTTTAATTATTTTTTTTTTAAATTCTAAAATTTAAGACAATTCAAGACTGAGTTATTAAGCTTAGTAGTATTAACTATGAGACATTATAATTTATATATAATAAAAAAACTTAATAATTTGAATTTTCTAACATTAATCTAATTATTTATAAACTTAAATTAAAAATAAAATAAAAAACTGGAACTTAAATTTATAAAAAAACTTAAACTACCTGCGGAAGCTTAGTAGTATTAACCATGAGACATTATAATTTATATATAATAAAAAAACTTAATAATTTGAATTTTCTAACATTAATCTAATTATATATAAACTTAAATTAAAAATAAAATAAAAAACTGGAACTTAAATTTATAAAAAAAAAAACTTAAACTACCTACGGATCCTCTTGGGGTAAATCAAATTTCATGTAATTCAATTACATTTTTTAGATAGTTAACTCCATTACAATTATTTACTCATCATTATTATATGTTTATTTTGTTGATCATTCAACTCTCGTTGCGCATGCAAATACATTATCGAACAAGTCTTTAAAATCATTGGGGGCATCTTCTTGTTGCCTTAAATCAATTCCGGTTCAATCATTGACACATGTTGTTGCTTCTAAGATGCTTGAATGTAATAAAATTCGTTTCGCTTCCAAAATATTGCCTCATAAGTTGAAAGATTGTTCAACCGCAATGATGGAAACATGTGTTGCCAACACCTTAACAATAATCGATAAAACATAATAAATATTTTGATATCGGTTTCACCAATCAAATACTTGAAATTTTTTGCTTGTACGAACTTTCCACATAAAACTCGAAATTATGTGAAAAGCAAAGTTGTGAAATATCTTTACTTTATAGATAGTGTTGTATGTGTCTTTTTATAAATAATTGAGTCATGAACTGTAAAAGTTGAGTTTTTTTTTTTTTTTTTTTTTTTTTGTTGTAAATAATTAAGTTATGAGGTGTAAAATTTTTGAGTCTTTATCCATTGTAAATAATTAAGTCATGAGTTGTAAAGTAATATATTATTTTTGTATTTAAAGGGATGGCTTGCATAGTATTGTATTCGCATCTGTGTTCCCAACATTCCAACATTACAATTTTCAGCAACCTTAATACAGTAAGCATCCTATTTTAAAAATTAAGGTCGGTCTAAATTACAACCCATGAAATCTGGTTTTCACTATAAAAATTAAGTCAACTAGGTTATTCTTAGGAGATAATCAAGTCAGCATCCTTGATCAAGCAAGCATTCTTTCAAAAGAATCTATTCACTTCGCAATTTTCAGCAACCTTAATCAAGCAAGCATTTTTTTTAAAAAAATTTGTTTTAAGAAACTTTTCTTAGTTTTTAAATATTTATCGGGAAAAACAAAGTATCGCATAATCAGCGAAAGTATTATTTATATTTAATGCATTAACACATAAGCCCATCATCTTCACAGCTCACATATTACATCACATTTTTCAACTTCTAACATAACTTTTTGTGATCATTGTGAGCAAAAGACAAAACACATAAAAGTTATAAATGGTCAGAAAACTTATTTAGAAGATCGAATCACATTGTTAGAACATCAGTTAGGGAATCCTAATATTCATTTAGAGAGAACATCAAGACATAATAATAATTTACAGGATTATTAGTAGAAAAGAATAAAGTAATTTTAAGAAATCCCACAAGTTTTAAACAGTCCTGCCTTGCAAATAGACAATAATAACAAGATTAGGCATAAACATGATTTATGTATCAACACTTGAGATTATAAAGGCTTAGAAGTTTTAAAACGGTAACCTTTGGCAGAGTGATTCCGCAATCAATCCACAAAATAGGAAACTCAAATGGAACAGCACAAGCCTCTGTTCACAATCAAATCCACCAATAATAAAATATTGTTAACAAGGTATTAGCTTAGCTTCAACATGGTTTCAGGAATCTGGGTCATTTCAACATGAGCCATAAAACCTAAAACATATCACCTTCATTCAGCTACTGGTGAATTCTTTCATAAACCCATTCTCTGTGTGTATATATATTAACATCAGAATGCATAGAAATACTGGTAAGTTAAATTGTTTATAATCTAATTACAGGACATATCCATAGCAACATTTGCAAACAAACAAACACCAGAAGTCGCACACGAAATTTTTGCTCCTTCATTCTCCAACACCTTGTAAAAACGCGAGGAATCAGACATATTTACCATCCAATAAGCAGAGGGAAAAATAATCTGTAGAACTTGTGCTGGAAGTTATGGCTTTCGGTTTCAGGACCACGAATCGAAACTCCCAAAATGAATTCCATTCCTTTGTATACCCCCAGATTTCACCTGCTTCGAGCTCTTGGGATGACACAAAACTCTAAATAAAGAGCGTAAACTCTTAGTAAAGGTGTCACAATTCTATTTTTTTTTCCAAATCAAAGTATTCTCACTTCTTTCCATTGTTGTAGCCACATCCTAACACCCATTATTACCCTGTAAGTGAAAATATTCACTTTTTTTGGTCTGTAAATGCCTATTTTCTCCTGCTGTGATGGGCTCCACCGCCTGAATAATAATGATGCCCATGGCGTGATCCACCAGTTCTCCTGCTGGCTCCTTCCCATGAGCTACCGCGGCTCGCAACTCTGCTGCTTCCACTTGGCATCCAATTAGAATTCAACATCTGGGTTCCCAACACATTATTATCCTCTTCTCTATCGTTATACTCTAAGACCAGCCTCTTTATGTCTTGTTTCTCTTCCAACTCAGCTGCTTCTTTCTGTTTTGTGCTCTGCACAAGGGTGCAATCCCGAGGAATAAACATCTGCTTTGTCTGTTGCTTGTGTCCACGCTTCACAAGGACTTTCACCTGAACTTCCTTGGTTTCTCCAATCTCCTCCTCTAACGCCTCATCACCACTTTCCCCTCCAATCCTTCCATGATGATCCTTCGAGGATCCTTCGAACACGTTCATTGGTATCATCATATTTAAAGTAGGTCGGCCTCTCAGCTCTTGTTTGCGCTGCTCCATGCTCTCCTGAACTACAGCCCTGAGCTCCTGATCAAAATTTGCTAGTTCCTCAGGGTCAACCTCTGCCACCTTTTGTCTGAAATGAACTTCATCGTCCTCATCAGAAGCAGGTCCACCACCCTCATCATCATCCTCCTCATTGTCACATTCTTCATCATGGTTCTCTTCATCCAAGTCATCATCATCATGCCCATCTGGGTCCATAGTGCCACTTCCTGAATTGCTGTCACTGTCCCCAATGTCCTCATGCACTCTACCATTTTCCTCAGAACCACGCACTGTACTTTGTCCATTAGCTGAAATGGTGTTGGAAGCAGATCGCCTTGAAGGCTTTTCAGTGTCAGAGTGCTTCTCACTGTTAGCTTTATCTGTTGATACAGTACGCTCATGCTCTTCGAGCTCTGTCAGAGCTGCATTAACTTCTTCAATGGAAGAGTATCGAGTCATGTTGGGGCGTAAGTCCGCAAATAAATCCTGCAAAAGGCTTCAATTTATGAGCTCACACACCATACATAGATGGGATTATATTATCTCATACGAATTCCAGATGTGGCTAAATCTTAGAATACATATGCGAGGAAAATAAACAAAGCCCAAGGGAGGATATGTGCATAATAACAGAGGCCATTAGTACTTGCTCGATCCTAGCACAAGTCTTAGCAACAATCCTGTTCAATAAACACACACATTCCATAGGTGTGAAGATTTCCAAAACAGAGCTCAGAATCAACATCCAACCAAGTTCAATTTTGCTTATTGAGTACATCCTTAATCAACTGCTAGCCTATTAGATAGTTTTTGAAATTTGAAAATTTTCTTAAGGCAGCTAATAATGGATGCAAATCAAGGATAAACCAAAATGCTAAGATTTCACAATGCCCCATCACAACCCATCTCTTAAAAGAATGTTAAACATGACAAAGGTATTATTATTTTTAATACAGCAGCACAGTGCATAATGAGTTACACTTAGTTTTATGCTCTATAAGATTATTCACCGTGAAAGGAGTTCCACATGCAAATCAACAAACTCGGCATCTTACATAGGTGCTTTCATTTTTATCAATCGTGTATCTAATTGTCTCTCCTTCCGCACCTACTGTATGATCACAAGTTACCCCCTAAGACAACATTCATGTAGATGCAGCTTACAGCAGGTCCATTCTGTAACTGCACTTCAGGTAACAATGGTTATGGCTGCCATTCTGTACATTTTCAATCATTAATTCAGGTTAACCTAGATATATACTCTTGATATTACAATTTTGCAAGGTTGGCCAGTACACAATTTGATATCACTCTTTCTTGAGATAAATGATGAACCGAGAGAAAGAGACCGGGTGGGGATGGGTTGGTGTAATATCTAAAATCCCAGGATTATTTATTTATGAAGCCCAGGTTGTCATATTTGACAATTCCCCATCTGAGATTCTTTCTCAAAGGGGGAAAAAAGAGCCACGTCACTGACCTGTAAGTCGAATTCAACATCCAGCGGCAATGAACCTTTGCTGAGAATATACCTCTGGAAGTGTATCAAAAATCGATCAAGTTTCCTCTTGGAAGAGCCTCGGTCAAAGTAGTGCCCACAAGTCTCAAGAAGAGTAATAACCATCCTGATCCGGAAACAATCTTCTGGTGGGTCCAGTACATCTTGCTATAGCATGCATAACCAGAAATTTATCACCATTTAAGAGAAGGTTAATTATAAATTGATGACAAAAAGTTATATTTAAATAATAACAAAAGAAAATTGAAATCTAACCAGATCTTTTCAAGTTATGCTATTGTCTTTCATCAAAGATTTTAACTAGAACGAAAAAGTATATTGTTGACGGAAGCAATGGTGCAATACACATGTAATCACTTTCTCCACTTTTGTGGTTATATCAAAATTTCCAAAACATGGATAGAAAATCCATACCTCTGCTGTCCCATGGCCGAAGATAAGTATCAAATAAAGAGTATCAAAAATAACAGATGAGTCCACATGTTCATAGTTGTATAACTCTCCTAGAAACCGCATATGGGCAATGCGTCTCTGCTGCATCCCATAGTCATTCAATTCCAGGCCAAGCCTAATCTCCTCCAAAACCTGGAAGTAAATGATGCAAATATTACAGTTTCCACAAAAATTTCACGCACAGCAGCTTGCACACAAGCGCACTCTATCTGAGAGTTTTCAGGTAAATACTTTGTATTATATTTTTCATTATTATTCATCTTTTAGGGATTGGCTAGGATAGGAAGGTGATTAATTTGCTTGCAAACCTCTCCCAGGATAGAAGACTAGGAAATACAATCTTTAAAAATGAGTGTCAAACCAATAGCCACATAAGGAAAACGTCGTCAATAGTAGCAAAAATTAGCATGCCCCTCGAGGCTTTCACTTTTAAAAATCTCCATGTCTGAGTGAGAGGAAAAGATAGAGATTCTAGAGAAACAGCTAACAACACAAATACACCACCTTTTTCTCCTTTCAGTAAGTACATGAATGCACTTAATACTTAGAACTCCAACAATAAGAGTTCAACTGAAGATCTCTACAGAACCAATATATGCATTTACAATTTATGACATACGAGTATCCTTTTAAATTTGCTATGCTTTCCCTCACTTGTTTTTCTATCCAAGGAAGTGAACTCACAGAAGCAGAGAAAATTTCTTATGTTAATCATTCATCCCTAAAGTAGACATAAGAAAGTATCAAGATCCATAGGAAGGAGGGAAGGGAACTTATAAAGCTACTTCACTTTCTTCCCCGTGATAAGATTGGTAAAAGCAGCTCTTAGGTGTGATCAGAACTCTCTCACAACTCTGCCAGGTTACTCACTAACTAGATGTCTAGATCTAGCACTAAAAATTCTAAGTTAACAGGGATTACTACCATTCTGCAAAACACTTTCACTCAACACATTCCTGATTATGAAGAGCCTATCTGGCATCTGTTGTACTATATCAACAACTTCACCACTATATTGTTAAAGAGTGCATCCTGGGGAACCCTGAATTCCCTAGGCAAGCATTCTGAGTTATACCATCGCATGCTTAGCCAATGGTTCATCAAGACAACCCCACAAAAAGCAATATATTATCAGGAAGATCAATAAAGAACATTAGTGTAAAGTTAAAATCAACATCATTTTAAGGAAAACCAGAAATACATTTCAAAATAACAGAACCAAACCTCATCCACAACAGCTACTGCAAACTCATCGTGATAGCGACTTAAACCAGCAGTGAGAGAAGCAATCAAGTGAATCTGACCATACTTCCCTTTATGAACCTTCAAAAAGCACTTCAAAAGGTATGACTCACAATCACTCCAAGGTAATTTACGGAGTTGCCTTAGCACGTGCTCGATGGAAGACTTATCAAGATCAGAGAATAGCAACTTCCTGATATACTGCAAAATCATCATAAGGAAGTATAATTTTATAATTTAAATTAAAAAAATTATAAAAGGTATCGAACCAATATACAATAATGATTAATACCTGATACAATGGAGGACGGACTTTAGATACTCGTGCGGATCTTTCAGGAGGTTTGCAGAGGTAGTAAGCATTTTCCACAAGAGTAACATGACGGGGGTCCAAATTTTTGACATTCTTCAAGCGCATTAAAATCTCCAACATGTTGGACATCCGTACAGTAGTTTCAGGAGATCGATACAGAAAGCGGCCACATATCTCGAGAAGATTGCATGCAACATCAATGTTATGATGAGTGAAATCATCTAAACAAGCCTGGTAAGGAGAGAAAGCATCAAATCTGTAAGCAAACATTCCCCTAAGAAATAATTCAACAGTGGAGCAGCTCAGAGCAACAAGAGTGATAAAAAAGAAAGCAAATAAGATGGCTACAAGTTACAACATCAACATAGTTTCAGCTTGACTCTTTTGCAAGACATGTTTTAAACCACCACCAAAGAAAGGAAAGGAAGAAAAAAGAAAAAGGGCTTTCTAGGCAAAACATTTAAATATTGATTCATAACTCTAGATAATATAAAACAATATGCATACGGAAAGGCTTGGAGATCTACATAACAAACACCCCCCCCCCCCCCCCCAATCCAATGTCTAACACAAAAATTGAAAATGTTCAATCTCCAGTCTTTCTATCAATCAACTGCCCAGCATATACCTTTAAACAACTAAAAACAAGACCAGCTGGTGCAATTTTGAACTTGCAAAGTTCTCCGATAAACCTAATATTCCTGATCTTCGTTTCGATGTTCATTTGATCCTGCAGAAGTAAATTATGACTTAGGATGGAAATAATATATAAATGAATGGGAAAAAAAAAAGGAAAATAAATAAAAAGCTGAAGGCAAATATTCAACCTTTTTATTTATTAAGAAGTTGAACTCTTCCTCCAACATCTGTAAGAGCGTGGAATACACATCCTTCATACAAGTTGACAGTGTGGCAACCATGCGTGAATAGTATGGCAGCAGTTCCAAAGATGTTCGTGGGACATTAAACAGCGCCCTTACAAGCCTTTTCCTATTTGACTTTGAATTTAAATAGCAAAACTCCACCTGAAGGTATGCAATAAGAAATTATAAACTTCAACGGAGATTACTATACCACCAAGGGGAGAAAGAAAACAGGAGTATTGAACAATAAAGGTAAAAAAGGCATTATTACAGTCAATTGATCTATAAGGTCGCGGCTGACGCAGCCTGGGAGTCTCTGCAATAGAGCATCCAAATTGGTCCCCTCAACACCTTTAAGTTTCTCCTTTTCAGTTTCCACTTTTCTTTCTGGATCTTTTTCTTTCCCTTTCTCCTTGTCTGGATCTTTAGTCTTTTCTTTATCTCTCTCTTCTTTATCCTTTCCTTTCCCTTTCTCCCTGTCTGGATCTTTAGTCTTTTCTTTATCTTTCTCTTCTTTATCCTTTCCTTTCCCTTTCTCCTTGTCTGGATCTTTCGCCTTTTCTTTATCTTTCTCTTCTTTATCCTTTACTTTATCAGTCGCTTTGCCTTCTGGTGAAGCACCTGAATCTGCAGAAACCTCTGCAGTATCTTGGGAAGCCAACTGACCTTGGTCAGGTTCAGAAGCCGGTTCCTTATAAGGAAACAAAACTTTCTATAAGCAACTGCAAATTAGCTATTAAGCTAATATTTTTGGAAAAAAAATATTATACTCTCTCATATTTATGTTACTAAAGCACATAGAGTAATAAAAGCCCCATAAAACCATAGTACTGTGATCAATCAATGGAAATTACGACAAAGTCAAATAAACTGGCAAGAAATCTAATAAATTCACAACTTTGATCTTACATTATCCATGGTGTTTTTATTTTTATTTTTCTTTAAATTAGATATTTGATTTTTTTCCAACTTTAAACATCAGAAATATTTGGAATTTCAAAACATCTGTGAAAAAGCAAGAGTTATAAAAAAATAATAAATAATAAAGCAGATAAAATAATCTATTGATCACCTCTAAGCAATCTCAACTGATAGCCATAATTTGCACAGTAGTGAAAAAATATACAACATATACAACTAAGGTAAATTTTGCAAAATTTAGAAACAGTTAATAACTTAAAAAATGCAAAACCTGTCAGCTTGCTTTATCTAACTCAAAAAAAAAAAATCAAGAAAAAAAGAGTTAAAAATTCAGACTGCATACAGTTGGCTGCTCTTGTGGCTTCACAGATTGGTCATTCGCTTTATGCTCTGCCTCTCCCAGTAATACTGCTGGCACAAATGCTCTGAACAGCACATAGAGCACTAAAGTTAAAGCAGATTTCAGCATTGAACAAACCACCATCTAAGTGATAATCCAATCAACAGAAAGCTTCCATATTCATTAACACCTATCAGCTAATATTTCCTTTTTGTCTTTTTGATAAGTGATAATGAAGTACAAGACAAATCCAACCTGAGATCAGGTAAGCATTCATAGAAAGCCCTAGTCTCTTCATCATCCCACACAGCTTCCAGAACAGAAGAATCTTTGCCAGCCGCAGGAGAAGAAGCATCCTCTCCAGAAGTAACCCTAGTCGTGTGAACATCCTCTGGCATGACTGGAGGCTGCATATCAAGCGCTTCTGCCAAACTGTAAAACAAAAAAACCTACGAGGTAAGTGGATTCGCAAAGACCAAGTCATTAATGGAAAATCACTAAATATTCCTGGTATCAGTCAGTAAACTAGATAAGGGTCTTGTTTAAAGCCTCCTAATAACACTTGGGCCAGAAAACAGCATGCAAGTTGACATGACACACAGGGAAAACAAATGATGACCAAGAATGTACGATACCAGAAAAAAAAATACCCAGGACAGGAAACCTATGCTCCTGTAATGCAGCATAACCCATCACATTCATCCCAAGAAAAATACTCTCATTCTATTGGCCGCAGTGGGTGTCTCTGACCTACTGTCAATGACTCGAAAACCTTCAGAATGGCAATGTGAAGGATGACGTCAAGAACCATAGCAACCAATTAGAGAAAAACAATTAAAAGTCAAGAACATATACATTCACCTGAATAATAGAATCGAAATAAACATCCAAGGCAATCAATAAACTCACAACACGTTCTGACTTCAACTAATTACAATATCTTCAATAACGGTTTCTCTTATTACGAGATAAACCTAAAGCTTCAATTAACGAGTGCCCACAGCTCATAAGATCTCAAAATTTCCAATTTAAGTACAACATGAAATGATGAAACCTAATAGAAATTACTATCCTTCAGTCCACAGTCCAGAACCTTGCTCTTACTTTTAGCACTAATCAATACTCCTCCCACACACAACCCAAACAATAACAAAATTAGTAAGCACATCAAATCTAGGACCAGCGACAACAATCTCAGCAATAACATCATTTTTGAACCAGAAACCTTTACTTTAAGAACTGCCCAAAGTTCTCTTGGATTATTAGTACAAGCTCAACCTTTATTCAACCAGAAATGAGTATGGATATTGAAGTGACTGAAAGAGTTGCCAGTGGACAAACAAAAATGAAATAAAATCATCAACTTACGAGGAGACATTCCGGTACAAATGGTCATAAGATTTTCGTAGCTTTTCATATGAAGAGGCATTTTCTTCACTGAGCTCTCCTTTAGCATTTAAAATCTTCGCATTTTCATGCTCCATTTGGCGAAGTGACTGTAACAGGTTGAAAAATTCAACAATTAACGCCTTTAAAAGGAAGTAAAGAAAAATAATCAAGTATGAAAAGAATTAGATCCTCAATCTGATAATGTCAATTAGCAAAATGCCAGAATCCAAAATTTTCAGGTATAAAAATCTAGATACAGGAAGCACTAAAAAATAACTGATACACTAACTTTTAAACAACGCTATAAAACTCTTACAGTGTGCTCAGACTGAAGAAGTTCTTGGACAGCATTGTAATATGTATGAAATGCCTTCTTGAAAATTTTCTTTTGATCCACCGTGATATTAAGGCCCTTAAAAAACTGTAGCAAAATGTCAGCAGATAAATTACACAAAGGTGTCTAAAAAAACGTCAAAACGAAGCAGCCAGGGCAAGAATCAAATGAAAACTACAAATCACATACAACATACACGCCTACTAAAGATTGAAAGGGATGAAAGAATTAGAGAACTCAAAGGGATAGATAAAAGTTATACAGAAAGAAAAGAACACTTTGAACCTCTTCATAAATCTCATGTCCAGGTCCAGACAGTGGAAGTCCTAAAAAGATTCTTCCTTGTCGAGCAAAACTAGCAAGAAGCGTCAAATTTGTCTGTGTGGTATCTCGGTCCTTTAAGTGTTCTATGCTAGTAAGATCCTTTATGACGTTAATGAAAATGCTGCTATCTTCTATAATCCCAACAAAATAAAGTTCCAGGAGGAGTTTCAGCGTGCTGCGCTTCTTCATGGCCTTCAAGTTCCTGTCAGCATCCAAGTCCTCCCCAGATTTTCCAGGAAAGAATACTTTCAAGAGTCCTTCAATCAGGCTTGGTGAGAAGTCTTTGTACCGTTGATGAAGCAAAGAGCATATCTACGAAAAGTCGACAAGTGTCAGCCAATATCGATGTACATTTGTACACATAAATCTTGGCTGTAGAAACATATTTAGAAATAAGGATGCTTTTGTTCTTGATACTGAATGAAAACTTAACACAAATGTCACTCATTAATATACAGAACTAACTAATGCCCGGTATTGTACATAAGTTTTGGTGCTTGAATCTACAATTTTGCAAAGATACTTAAAAAGCAGGCAAAACAAAAAATAATCCTAAAACATTATCAGCAACTTTAACTGCAGTAGACAACCATGCTTATTATCACGCCAACATAGATCGGAGAATCTCTATTAGTCTATTTGACTTAGCATTATCTTGAAGCCATTAAGTATTATACCTGTATAATACCAAAAGAATAGATATCGTTTCTTAAGTAATTTCACAGTTTCGACAGTAGATACAATATCTTTACACGAGGAAATCAACAACAATAAGCCGAATGTTAAAAGCCCTTCTACCAAGGGCCAAAAGCTAACAATAAAGAGATTATTAAAATATAAGTATAATGAAAGAACAAGAAAACTTCTCTGGAAAATGTCTCGTGATAACCCTAAAACCTTTCGAACTCAAATAGCTACAGTCTCTATCATTACACATGGAAATCAACAACAATAAGCCGAATGTTAAAAGCGCTTCTACCAAGGCCAAAAGCTAAGATTAAGGAGATTATTAAAATATAAGTATAAGGAAAGAACAAGAAAACGAATCTGGAAAATGTCTCGTGATAACCCCAAAACCTTTCAAACTCAAATCTAAAAGAGTACCTGAGCTGCTGCTTGTATGTCTGAACTTCTAAGCTTGGCCTCGCAAATGGCTGTCACAGCTTCACTGACAAATTTGCTAAGATTGACACTTCTCAACTCATCCATCAGCACTTCTCGCTGCTCTTCATTTATCTGCTTTAACTTTTTGATAGTTGCTGTATTGCGCTTAATACTGGAATCCAGTGTTCTGAGGAACCCGGAATCTGGAACCAACATGAAACTTTATCAAAATATATGGCGCAGCAGTAACTAACATAGAGGTCCTTAAAAACGTAATTCCAACCTAAAATTTGTTGACATAGGATGCAGTTGTTGAAAATCTTTCCAACAAATTTAATTATTAAAGAAACCAATGGCCAAGATTAAATCAAAACAGCACCGTAACTGTAGCCGAATCCCACTAATAATGAAAAAACTGAACCGGACCTACAAACTGATCAAACTAGGCAGGATAATGGAGATTCTAAGTTTCTTTATTTGATCAGGACTCAAAGCAGAAAAAGGTAACATTTGTAACCAAAATCCTATCCAAAACTTGGAGCCTTCTAACTTCGGATCCCATTGCCTCATGCAAATAACTTGGACTGCACACTGATTACTAGGTACCAAATATAAGCTAGGATGGTACAATAAACAACCTGTCTACTCTGAGCCTTACACCAACTACTGAAACCTGATTGTAGAGGATTAGTGGTCAGTGGTCTTTCTTGATGCTGTAACTCCGACAATTAAGTGGCACCATAATTCTAGCGCTAATCCCCACTAGTTTTTTCCACTATAATATTCATTTAGTTTAAAGTTCTAGATCTTGAGATATCAATCTTTTTGCTACCTAAAGAGCACTCTCATTTTTTCCCTTTTAATTTTGTGGGACCAAGTAATTTCGGTATAACAGGAAAGGGGTGACTAATATAAATAGAAACATTCAAAATCGTCATCAACAATCGCTACAGCTCCTTCTAGATAAGTTTCATTAGAAACTGCACCTGCCATGGCATTCATTGCCCTGCAGAAGTGGTGATAGGTATCTTTCGCTACTCGACTCCTCCAAGTTCCTTTACCATTCAATCTTAGTACTTGTTAAAATATCTCAACATTGCTAATTGAGCTGATTTGACATGGCACTCATGCTTAGCATATGCAAATCATGAATCACACTGCCATTATTTACCTTTCTACAGGCACAAGAGTCATGTGCAAAACAACTACTTTCGGACCAAGCCACCAAGCCACCAAGATTTTAATGATAAATGAAAAATTGTTGATAGTAGAATCCAAAATCTTAGAGAATAACAGTTAATAATCACAAATATTTCGATAGAATCATAGTTTGTGGCTGCTCCAGTTTTGAAAATAGTTCCGTTAATCATAATACATAGTTAGTATCCAACATCTTAAAGTTCTCTAAGAGTCCAGGAAACAATGGATTTCTCATTTCAAATTATGTTTATAATCAGAAATATTTTGAGCCTTGATAACAAATATGTAAAATGAAAAACAATTATTCTCTTAAAACATCTCTATAATCATTCACCCTAAAGTGGAGAGGTCTGCAATTTATGAAGGCAAAGCAAAATCTGAGGCCTAAAAATGCGAGATAAATTGGACTGAAATGGCAAAATATAGTGCATCTACAAAACCCTTGTATCGAGCTACACACTTAGAACAATAACACTCTCAATATCACAGCTTACAAAAAGCATATCTCAAATATTACCTCATTGATGTGTTATATCATTGTTGCATCAAGAACAATAAATAACTATAAGCACTTGTTTTAACACAAAGGTTAGAGATTAAAAGTAAGAGAAACCAGTAACTTTAAATTTATATAAATTTTTAATCAATCAATGAGCAATGTTAACACAAAACCCTCAAATTTTGGTAAATATTACTAACCAGGCTTTCAGGATTCAAATTGCTTTGACGAAGAGCCATTTTTGCCTCAATTGATTTCTTAATTTCCTCAAGGCGAGCAACGGCTTCCTGAAACAGAGAGAGAATAATTCCAATCAACTTCATCCATATCTTTGCACAAAGACCCAACAAAAGAAGAAAGAAAGATGCGAACAATAAATTTTTAAAAAAAAATCATTTTAGGAAAATTTCAACCGCAGCCCAACACGAAGACGGTAACAATTTTTCAAGGACACCAAAAAACCACAAGGAAAAGCATAGTCTAGCACACAGAATTTTAATACCTATTTTTGCCAAGTATATGTCTTTGTCATAAGTCAGACAAAACAACTTTATAACATATGTACATCTTCGAACTATAACCAAAGCACTCTAAATCAAGCGATGTGCATGTCAAATTACAAACTCATAACTTCAGTGTTAGATGAAGAAATCTCACCTCGTCACCTTGCTTGTCATGATGTTCACCTCCAACACGATATTCATCCTCATTGCGATCCATCATTCTAATTATATTCACAACCCGATAGAAAAATCATCCAAAGATTGATTACCAAAACATAAACAACCTAAAGATACTGACAATAGCAGAACAAAAGGCAATATAATTTTTTTTACCGTCTCTATATTATAAACAAAAACATCTCAAATTAAATAATCCCATTCAAAATAATATCAGAATACAACCGACCATTTAGAAATCCACATGGACACACACGCAAGTATAGAGAGTTACTGATTACAATTTACACCATTCGATGCAAAATATAGAAAACCAAGAGAACCTAATTATTAACAAAAAGCATAAACACACAAAAAATAGTACAATCTGATTTAAGTAGTAGACAACACAACAAAATCCTAAATTATTCCACACCCACAAACTCACAAAAGACCAACGAAAAGAAAAATCAAAACACCTTAAACATATAAGCCATGACGGACGCGGTTTTACTGTGAATTTTATTTCAAAACTAAATTCACTGGCACCAAAATCCAGACCCCAAGAAAAAAACACCGCTGGTCCTCCATCCACTGGTATAAAGCTTTCTTTCATTTTCTTTAAAGTAATTTACTTTCCCTTGTTTTATTAAGTAATTAATTGTTTGTAAAATCTAATTACAAAATGGGTGGCCTTAGTTAAAGACAGATGTTATGCATTCTTAAATCTTAAAGAGTGCGGGAAAAATCTATTTGATGATTTTAATTTCTCTGAGTCACTTACACGAGGACCAAACTGTAAGGAACCGGAACCTTACCGGTTTAGTACACTTGAAATCTTGAATCAGAACTAATTCCACAAAATTTCCAAAAAAAAAGTGCACGAATAATTTTTTTTTTTTTAAAGGAGAAAATAAATTTTCAGCATGCAAGAAATGTAAGTTCATGACCTAACGCCCTGTTACCTCACAAACTATTTAAAAAAATAAAAAGTGAAAAGAGTATATGTGAAAAACAAAAATACCCAGACGAATTAAACGGCAAAAACAATAAACAAAATCCCTAAAGCATGAAGATTCGACGAGATCTAGGGGTCAAATGGAAAAGGAAGAAATCTGAGTCGACTCACCGAGTTGAGTAGTATGGAGAAGGCGCCTGAAGCTGAGGGCCAAAATGAAGAATAAAAATTAATCGGTATGTTTAAAAATTTTCGAATGGTATTGGTAATCCTCCTGGTTGTGATGATGATGGCGATGCAAATGCCTATTTCTTCATAAATCGATTTGGTTATAAAGGCCGGTCTTGTACTAATAAAATAAACTAACCTATTACAATATAAAAACATAAACACCTATTAAAATAATAAAGTTATTAAATTTATTAATTTAATTTGTAATTTATTATTTTTAAATTAAAAAATTAAAATGATAAACTATTAAACTATTACAATATAATAAGAAATATATTATAATATAAAAACATAATCTCCTATTAAAAAAACTATTAGTTTAATTAATTAATATTATAATTTATTGTTTTTAAATTATAAAATTAAATTGATAAACTATTATAATAATAAACCTATTATAATAAAAAAAACATATTATAATTAAAAAAAATGTGACATCTAATCTCTATAATTAATTTGTTATTATTAAATTATTAAAATAAGAAATATATTACAATATATAAAATAGAATATCATATTTATTATTAAATTATAAAATTAAAATATCTTTACAATTATTTTTTATTATTAAATTATAAAATTAAAATAAGAAACCTATTATAGTTTAAAAATATAATCTATTATTAAAATAATAAATTTATTATTATAAAATCATAAAATTATAATTATAAATAAAAAATAAACCTATTACAATAAAAAAAACATATTATTGTTGGAGATATGTCATATAACTAATTTTGTCACATCGATTCATGGATATCATCCTTATATAAATATACTTTTGTAATTAATTATAAAATGATTTACAATTAATAAAATGACATTATTAACTTTTGCATATGTTTAGTTGCAATTTTTTTTTATTATATACAAAATAAGAATCTGTGATATATTATGTGTCGAAACTTTATATGCAAACAAATTATAGATGTGAATACAAAGTTTTCGATTTAAATACATCCGAAATAGTTTCTAGTTGAGTTGATATCATCAGGGATGATCACTGTTGGGATTTATGTCCTAAAATTTCATGTATTGTAAACAAAATTGATTATTGTAATAATAATAAAAGCATTATTCATTTTATCAAAGTTGTTTGATTTATATCGCATATTTTCCAATTGTCTTGTTTACCTTGATTACTATTGTACCTTCAGACTTAGTGTATGTTGATGCACAAGAGGATTTATGTATAGAGTTAGTAATCTAAATAGTCCATAGAGAGGAAACAAATATGGGTATTTTGTTTATGGTTTATCTATAGCTGCGGTCCATTCTATACTTGTATGACGACCTTGATCCGGGATCGTTCATGTAGTGACATGGGAATGGAGGCATCTTGTATGATGAGATCATATAGGACTGGAATCAGATAAATACGAATTTCTTTTAACATCCGTAAACCGAAGAAATTCATTTTATCTAATAGATGGTCATATATGGATTCGATCTTAATCCTGAGTGTACTACGAACTCCTGCATGACAGACTATGTCATTTGATTTACTATGGTGAGGTTGGTGTTGCATTCCCAGCTAATTGAAGGGGTATTTAGGGGGTGAATCCGGTAACGCAGCGGAAGCGGTGAAAATCCAATTTTCAGATTTCAAAACTTTTTCTCGGATTAATTAAATAAACATATTTATTTAATGTTCCAATAATCAAATTATGAAAATAAATTCAATAAAACAATTTTAAGTGAATTTACCGAAATACCCTTGCTTTGGTTTTTTGTCCGTTTTAGTCCGAAATTGATCCAATCAATTTTGAATGATTCTAAATCATTTATAGGATGAACTTATGATGTTCAAAACATCAAAACACCAAAGCAACCAAAATCCCCAATTATTCCTCAAAAGCCGAGAGCACCATTTGGTGCCTAATTTGACCATTTGGTCATTTCATGCTTCAAAACTCATCCAAATGAAATCCAATCAACATGAAACTTTGCATGCATCATATACACACCCAAATGCTCAACATATATGAAAACCCCCAAATTTGGAATAGGTTATGAACCCTAATTTTTCAATTTCCACAAATTGGACAAATTAGACCAAATACATTAAATCAATTACTTCAATCATCATTCTTCCATCCAATCCAAGTCTCAACACAATGAAACAACTCAAGATCAAATCTAGGTCATTTAAGAGTGGGTCAATAACTCTAGATTAGCAACATGGTTTCCAAAACCTTAAAAGAATCTTTATAACTACAATAGTTACAAGCTTTCTTCATTACACATGCTTCACACTTCTCCAAAACTTCCATCATCAAAAACCACAAGGAGCAAAGAAAGAAACATCCTAAGAATATCATATATTAAAGCCTAGAACCTAAGGAACATATTCCTTACTAATAGCAAGTTTGAAAAACTTACTAAATTTCCAAGCTTTTGAAGTTTTCTTTCTTTCTCAAGCTTTCTTTTGGTTTCTTCAATGGTGTCTCTCTTTTTGTAAAAGTGTATTAGGTTAACTTAATGAAATGAAAATGAAAACAATTTATATTAAGGCAAAAAATATGCCTTGGCCGAAATTGCATATACCAAATGCAAGAAATTGTAATTTCAATTTCATTTCAATTATCATTATATCAACTTGCATAAATATCTTATAAACTACTTTATTAGATATTTATTTTGGTCAACAAAAGCAACTAATGTCATTTACTTTAAATATCCTAATGTAAGATATTTATATTTTAATTAATTTAATCATTTAACAATTAAATAATTAATTAATTAATCAAATACAAATATATTAAATATATGTATAATATTTACATTAAATATTAAAAACATATATTCATTTAGGAAATAAGTAAAATAACTCATTTTGACTATTAATTAATGTGTATTTAAATTAATCAAGTATTAAATGTAAATACACAATAATCAAGGAAATGACTATCTAGTCTCTTTAGCATATATCTTGCGTTTAACCATTAAACGACTTTATAAATAATCAATATTATTTATTTATGTTGCTCTAGTGCTCAACGAGTATGTTTCATTATTGAGACTCTCTAGGTTCAGGTATATCCGTCACAAAATCTAATTTCGTGTCCATAATCTATCCACCCGTAGATTATCACGATCACGGATAATCTCGCTGAACCATACAGGTCGAGGTCATGGCAAATGTATAATTCCTCCGTCACAGGTATCCGGATAAATCCCAGAGATATAGATGCAAACGTCAAATCTCTATCGGGATTATCCAGTCGACTATTCTATTAGCAATCTTAAAAGAATGTTTAGAACTAGCTTCTAAACTTTACCACGGGCCCATGGTTTTATCTGATTGCTAATCATATGGACTACCTATGCTCTGATACACAGAACTGACGGATCCTATCTTGATACACATAGGACACCCTGAGGATCTATCTACACCCAACAAACAGGCGGAGGTCTGATCTAAATAGATCGGTGACGTGACTGCCGTCTAAGTGTAGAAGATGTCTCATGTGCCCACAATGGCATCTCAAGTCTAAGAATCACAAATGCTACTCAACCCAAGAAGATTCTTATTGACGCTGGTGTACCATCCATTAAGAATCTTCGGTGAGTCGTTCAGTGTTTATCCGCTATAAACACCTACACGTCTATACTAGTCTCCAAGACTAATGGTTCATTGAGAAACCATTGGAATCATATATTCCAGTATACGACATGTACCGATCTCAACGGGTTTACTATACTGACCAAGTAGTGTAAACCTTGACCAGGAACTGTCTGAGAATGACAACGTCATGATACATCTCAATGTCCGTTGCGACGCTTTTGCAACTGTATCATGACTAATCATTCTAGGGTCATTACGTCTTTACCATATAGAAAGATAGATTATATTATAGAAACTGCATATATTATTCATAATAATAATGTTTTACATAAGTATTTAACAGAAATACAACCGGGAATTGGCGCTCTGAGCACCAACCCCAACACTAATAACTAGGTATTTTTGGGATATGATTTGGTGTGTAGCTCAAAACGTTTTACATAGATATGAAATTCACTCATTCTTACGAGAAGCAGAATAATATTTTTTTTTAAGAGTTGATTGGGACTTGACCAATTTGAGCGCTCAACTTTTCTATTACGAATAAAAAGTTTTATATTCATAATTGTTATGAATTAATTGTTCATTATAGAATCAATGGTGCTTAAGAGACAAAATATTTAAAGGGGTTTAACAGACTTATGACCCGACTCTATTTATGAGATATTCGTGAAGGGCTATATCCATATGTAATGACTATATCGATGGACACCGAAGTTGTTCGGTTTATTTTATCCATCTACGGTAACGAGAGTTCAGCTTCGAGTTTTTAGTGGAATAACGCGAAGTTAATAATTCATAATATTTGATAAACGAGTTTAATTAATATTTCGAAATTATTGAAGTTCGGAACCGTAGGTCCATTTGGTCCCTGTGCTAGCTCGATTAACTGTAGCAAACCTAATATAATTAGATTATCTAATTATATGCTCACTTTATATTTGTATATTATTAATGAGATTAATAATATTTATTGTCACAAATGAAAACTATGTTAAATTAGTTTAACTTAATTTTTTTATAGAATTATTTGATTATGAGATAATCAAGTTTGTAATAATTATGAGATAATTACTACAACATAATTGAAGGTAAATAAATCATTATTTAGATATTGATTTTTATTTATGATGAGCGGAAAATATATCAATATTTACCGCCCTTTTTACTTAATATTTTGTTTAGTTTCTCGGGTTTGATGAACGTTTTGATGTGTTTTAGTTTATTTTACAGATAAAATAATATTGGGACACAATGAAATCATTTAAGATGAAATATGGGTCAAATAAGGGCAAATATTAGACTTGACATATTAATTTTGGAGATTGGAAACTTGAAAGGGCAGTTTTGGAAATTCCAATTTTGCGCATCTGTCGTATTTTGGGTATAACTTTTTACTCCGATATCGGATTGAGCTGATTCAAGTTCAAGATTAAAGAAGACTCAAAGATATACAACTTTGAAAGACAAAATAATTTCTAATTCTGAAGATTTCATGCCCGCAATTAATGAACCATCCAGAAGTGTGTTGTGTGTAATTATTAAAGTTATTTTCAATCATTTTCAAAGCAAAAAAATAAATAAATAATAAAAATTATCAAATCACCACAAAACATGATAATCAATTAGTGGAGCAATTAATAATGAATTTGGTGAAACAATTAGTAGAGCAATTAATAATGGATTTGGTGGATGATTTGATAGAGGCAAAATTTTGCCTATAAATACCAAGCCATTTCACTTGTAAATTCATACTTTCTTCTAAAGAATTCCTTAAGAATACTAAGAAGATTGTATCTTGTTTGTTTATTTACAGCTTTAAGTAATTAATTTCCGATTTCGCACTTTCTTTTATTTACTTTTCAGTTTTTACTTTCCGCAATTTACTTTTACGCACAGTACTTTTCTTTCTTTAATTTTCAGTTTTTACTTTTTAGTAATGGGGAGGTAACTCCCCTTTGCTGAGGTAAAAGGTAAAACTTTTATTACTAATATTTAGATTAATCTCCCTTAATTATAATATATAAACTAGTTAAAACCTGACTTAACGAGGATACAGCCATATTGGTCGGTTGGTAATTATTTAAATTGGTTTTAACCTGACTAAACTGGATACCGTATGATTGGTCGGTTGATAATTAATTATTAATTTGACTTAATCTGGATACCGCCTATATGGCTGATTGGTAATTATCATGAAAGTTAATATATTATATTAAGGGAGATATCTAAAATAGAAGTAATAAAAGTGGATCCTTTTACCTCAGCATGTTCTTTTATTGTACTTTTACTTTATTTACTTTTCAGCAATTTACTTTTCAGCATTTACTTTTCAGTAATTTACTTTCACATTTACTTTTCAGCATTTAATTTTCAGTATTTTACTTTATGTATTTTATTTTATTTAAGTTTTTACTACCCGTAAATATGTGTCGTAACTAAGCCAGTTATCTGAGGTTGTGATGAAATCCAATATCACCAGTTTATAATGGGTTATTTTATAGTTTGGGTAATTTAAAGGTTTACTTATTAAGTCTTAAGCTTAATGCGTCTTGTTAATTGGCCATTAATAAGATTGATCTGGTAAATCTAAAATAAACTTGACAAATGAATTTTAGGTTTCAGCCTTAGACTTAATAGCCCACGATCTTCCTTGAGGATAGATAACCCTTTAATAGATTTTCTTACAGGATAGACATATACCTGTCTGGCGGGGGTAGCCATAATTGGAACTTAAACTTAATGAATCCAGGTAATTTGGTTGACATAGACATATGGTTCAATTAAGTTATATTGGGTATTTGCGTCTGACCATCGACAGAGGCTTTCGCATAATTTAGTGTTCCAAGTTAGTAAACCGATATATTACACAAAAATGAAATAACCACTTCATCTTTAAAATAATATTGGAAGATTCACAACCCTAGATAGTTTCCTAATATTGAATTTTCTTAAACCTACTTTCGTGCAATTTTATTTACTTGTATTTAAATTTAGAATCATCATCATTTCAAATCAATCAAACAACATGTTAGATACTAGTAATCATTTGACCTCATAAAATTAATAGATTAGGTATTAAGTCCTCGTGGGATCGATACTTTTTATACTACTTGAACGATACGTGCGCTTGCGTTATATGCGTGTGATTACGCACCGGTCAAGTTTTTGGCGCCGTTGCCGGAGACTTATTTATCTTTTACTATTAGTTTAGGGGTTAGATACATTTACTTGTATCTAATTTCTTTTTACTTATTATTTTTGTTTTCTTGTGTTTCAGGTTCTCTGAAACTACATGAGACGAACCATAAGCTTTGAACTCCGACCGCTTGACCCAGAAATTGAAAGAACCATCAGACAATTGAGAAGGGAAAGACGAGAATGCCAATAAGCTTTAGTCAACATGGAACCTGAACCTTTGGAAGTTGCACCACCAATACCCATTCGAGACAGAACCATTCCGGCGGTCGACGACTTCATTTCATGTATTGTACTTCCTCATTTACCAGCAAATGCGTGTGACATCAAAACATGTATTCAGATGATTCAACAGTCAATACATTTTGTGGGGAATGCAACTGAAGATCCTAATGCCCACATCAGCAACTTCCTGGAAGTTTGCGGTACTTTCAATTACAACCGAGCAGCTGAAGAAGCAATGAGGCTGCATGTTTTTCCATATTCCCTGAAAGACAGAGCTAAATTTGGCTACATTCACTACCAGCAGGTTCCATCACAACTTGTAACACTCTAGCCACCAAATTCCTTGCAAAGTACTTTCCACCAGCCAGAACTGCAAAGTTGAGGAATGACATCACATCCTTCGTGCAACAAGATTCAGAATCCCTTTGCGAAGCTTGGGAAAGATTCAAAGTTTTACTCCGGAAATGTCCTCATCATGAGATCGCAAAGTGGCTACAAGTCCAAACCTTCTACAATGGACTTTCTGGAATAATGAGAACCACAATTGATGTTGCTGCTGGAGAGCTTTGATGGCAAAATAAGAAGATCGGGCTTGAGACTTAATTGAAGAAATGGCCAACAACAATTCTTTCTTTCTGGCCAACAAAAAGAGCATGATCCAAAGAATTGCAGGAATTTATGAAGTTGGAGCCAACACAACACTGAATTCCAAGCTGGATGTGATTTGTAAAAATCTGGAAACTCTTAACATGAAAGTTAATGGTGGATCCACAAGTTCACCATTTGGAGGAGTACCTGAGTCAGAATCTTACAACCAACAAGAAGAGACAGTGAACTATATCAACAATTTCAACAGACAGAGGAACAATCCATATTCCAACACTTACAACCCAGGGTGGAGGAATCATCTGAATTTTTCATGGAGCAATAATTCAGGGCAAAAGAACAATCCACCACCAGGATTCCAACAACAGTACTATCCACCACATGGATTCCAGCAACAGAACAAAGGCCATGAGCATGAAAAAGAACCAGGAATAATAGAAGTGCTGGCCTAGTTGAAGAAGCAAGAAGCAAAATACGATACTTTAGCAGCTATGGTTCAAAATCAAGTAGCATTGAATCAAAGCCATTCAACCTCTTTCAAAGCACTGTAGAATCAAATGGGACAACTGGCCAATGCTCAGAGTTACAGACCGCCCGGTACCCTTTCCTAGCAACACATAGCCAAATCCAAGGAACATGGTAAAGGAACAATGTCATGCCATCATGTTAAAAGCGGTACTGAAATCAACAAAGATGTTGGAATCAAGGCAACAATTGAAGATATTCCAAAAGAAACAAAGCAACAGATGGAGGAAAAAGAACAGATCACTCCACCTCCACATTTTCCTCAGAGTCTTCAGAAAAACAAAATGGAAAAACAGTTTGCTCGTTTCCTGGAGGTGTTCAAAAAGCTGCACATCAACATTCCATTTGCAGAAGCGTTGGAACAAATGCCCAGCTATGTCAAATTCATGAAAGCCATTCTTTCACGAAAATGGAGATTGGGAGACTACGAGACAGTAGCATTGACGGAAGAATGCAATGCCATCATTCAGAGGAAAATTCCCCCAAAGTTGAAAGATCCTGGCAGTTTCACCAATCCTTGCATCATAGAAGAACATAACTTTGGTAAGGCTTTATGTGATTTAGGTGCAAGTGTTAACTTGATGCCTTTTCTATTTTCAGGAAACTGTAGATTGGAGAAACAATGCCCTTCAGTCTCTCTACAACTTGCTGATAGAACGCTCGTATTTCCAAGAGGCGTAGTTGAGGATGTGCTGGTCAAGGTTGACAAATTCATTTTTCCAGCAGATTTATTGTCCTTGATATGGAGGAAGACGCATACGTGCCAATCTTCCTTGGGAGACCATTTTTGGCTACAGGTCGAACTATTATTGATATACAAAAAGGAGAATTAACCATGAGGGTACATGACCAAGAAGTAACATTCAATATTTTCAAGGCCATGAATTTCCCAGATGATGAAAAGAATGAGGAATGTTTCAGACTTGATGTGATACACAATACCATTCAGAACTCCAATGCAATGCAAAGTTCTATTGACAAACTTAAAACATGTCAATTGCCTGTGGAGGCTGAAGATAAAGCGTCTTTTGCACTGAAAAAGCCAATTCTTGCACTACAAGCAACAGAAGAGAAAAAGTTCCACCAGCTCAACGAATTGGAGGAATTTCACAATCAGCATTTTGAGGATGCCAAATTGTACAAAGAAAATGCAAGGAAAAGACATGATGAGAAGTTAGTGCGCATACAACTGGAACCAGGGCAGAAGGTACTGTTAAACAAATCAAGGGTGAAATTATTCCCATGGAAGCCAAAATCACGGTGGTCAAGTCCATTTGTGATCACCAAGGTTTTACCAGACAGAGCCGTTGAGATACATGATCCTGACTCCAACAAAAATTTCAAGGTTAAAAACAAGCGTGTCAAACACTACTGGGGAGAATCATCTGAGCGACAAAAAGAAAGTGTCACACTTTCAGATCCAGCCTAACGTTCGAGAAGTTACGTCTAGCTTATGACGTTAAACTTAGCGCTCGCATGGAGGAAACTCATGCAATTTGTGTATATATTGTGATTTGGTGTGATTTAATTTTATGTGTTTAGTTTTTGCAGGTTAAGACATTTCAGGATGGAAGAAATTCTCGAAAATCTTCACAAGGAATTTCCTTCTCTCCCTCAAAACTCTCTGATGAAAGTCTACAAAGCTCGCTTGGAACGAATGAGACTACTGATGATCCATGATATTCCTAATGACATTTGTTGGGTAATCGAAGCACGGGTCCGATTAGCAGGTGAGTATTCTGATTCCTGTAATTCTTATTTCCCTGGATTTAGAAGAAGCACCTATGCAAAGAAACATAGAGCTAAGCAAATGGGTGTTTGTTACAAATGTGCACACTGGAATTGCAATACTCGTTGTCGTTCTTTAGGAATGGTGTCTGATAATCGCGAAGATAAAATTAAATTCATTAGGGATGGCTTGAGTAATGAGTCTGTAGATAATATATCTTCGACTCTTAGACGCATCCCATTGGATATGTTCATATAGCCATTCGCAAATTACATACACAATTCCAAAAAGAAAGACAACAATTAAGTCTCGGGAATCTGACTCAAAAAGACCATATTTGCCAATTATAAGAAAATTGGATGGGAAGCTTGTCCCTGACGCATAGACGTCAATCAAGCCGCTAAGTTTCTTGTACATATTATATCTCTTTGTCTTTTCCTAATAATTTTAATTTGTTTTGTTGTTTTCATTTATTTTCTCTGACATGATCCAGACCTTTTTGACTATCACGATTTATTTTACTGTTAACTAATAATTGTCATTTGGCAGGTACTAGTGCTATTATTTTACTCACCCCTTTTCAGATGTTATAAATTCAACTCATTATTGCACTTTTGAAGACATCAAGAGTAAAACACGGAAGCCAATTCAAGAAAACGAGTTGAAAACATCTGTGCGTTTTGCGGTACTAGTGTTGGTGTTAAGCCACAATACATAGAAGCAACACAGGAATTGGGTCGAGTCTTAGCTACAAGGAATATGCACTTAGTATATGGCGGATGCAATCTTGGACTTATGGGGATCATTTCAAAGGCCGTACAGGAAGGAGGCAGTCACGTTTTGGGAATCATCCCAAAACCATTGGCAGAGGCAAATCTTATTGCACCATCAAACAGAGAAGAATTAATCGTGCCGGGTATGTCTTAACTAATGATTAACCGTGCTAATGCTTTTATTACTTTTCCAGATGGCTTGGGTAAATTGGAGGAAATTTTTACAGTATTATCTTGGGCGAACCTGAACATACACCAGAAACCGCTGGGACTGTACAATGTTGAAGGATTCTATGATTTTCTTTATGTGTTTCTTGATGATGCCTGAAGAAATGAGTTCGTGTCAAAACCTTTAAAAGAACTCATCTTCACTGCCAGAACTGCTCCAGATCTAATTGACCAAATCATAGCCTATGAACCACAAATTGACCATATCCTTTCAAAGATAAATTGGTCCGAGGACGATCGTGGTAAGAGGCGTCGGATTAATCTGGATCTTAACCTTTAACTTTTCATTTAGATGTAGAATTTCAGCTAACCAGGTACGGTTTTCTAAACTCTTCTTCTACTGTTTAAGACATTGGGGACAATGTCTCATTTAGGTTTGAGGGAGGAGAATAGTTAAATTTTATCTTATTTTTAGTCCAAAATTTTTCGAAAAATACAAAAAATTGAAAAATTTTCAAAAAAATACAAAAATATTTTGCGTTTTCGTTTTTATTTTGACTAAAAATGTGAAATTGGTAAGAGATAGCTCAGTAAGGAGTTTCCACTCCTGAGACGTATCTCAAACCTAATTCGGAACAAGTTAATTTTTGTTTATTTCCTTTTGAATTATTTAATTTGTGAATTCTCCATAAGACTGACTAAAATAGATCTTCATATGCTCAGTTAGCAGGTATTATCAACATGCATAGTAACATACAGACATGAGCTATAATTGAAAAGTTTGTAATATTCAGTGCTTTAGTTTAATTGGAGGAAGCATCTCAAAAAGTGGAGTAAAAAAAACAAAAAAAAAACATCTGAGATCCGAGTTATTAAGTCTGTAAAGGTCTTTTAACAGCTAGTGCCCTAAAGCCAACTGGTTTGGGAGTCACTGGCCCAAAGCTCGCTACATGGATCAAGGATGTTGCAAAAATATATATATCTGAAGTCTGAGTAATTAAGTCCGTAGGGGTGTCTTAACACATGGTGCCCTAAAGCCAACTGGTCTGGGAGCCACCGACCCAACACTCGCTACATAGATGAAAGATATTGTATAAATAAATAAATAAAAATCAAAAATCAAAGAAAAAAAAATCAGAAAAATCAGAAAAATTATTCCAATGCTCCAAAAAGATGTGAATTCTGATAAAACTTTAGGACAAAAATATTACTCTCTTATCAACTGCACTTGTGACTGTTGTGGGCAAAAATGAGTTGATTAATATTTTGTCGGCTGTGCATATGGAGAATGGTAAATATAATCGGAGAATTTACTTATAAAGTAATTTAGAAAGAAAGAAAACAACTAGTAACTTGGAGTAGAATTTTCACCTGATTAGTCACTAACTTCTTTATTCTATTTTCTCTTGTCTTTTTGCTTTTGTGTGCATTAGTTTTATTATCTTTTTACTTTTGTAAAACGTTTGTGGGTATCGTCGATGTAAGCCCTCACGAGACTATAACTCGTTCACTAGGGACACCTATGGGTTTAAAGGCTTGTTGCATATGCTAATGCAACCGTGATCCCTACGAAAGTGGCTTAGTTTAATTTTAATTATTTCTTGTATTTTATTTTGTTATTTTGCTCGAGAACTAGCAAAATGTTAGGTTTGGGGTGTGATGAGCGGAAAATATATCAATATTTACCGCCCCTTTTACTTAATATTTTGTTTAGTTTCTCGGGTTTGATGAACGTTTTGATGTGTTTTAGTTTATTTTGCAGATAAAATAATATTGGGACACAATGAAATCATTTAGGACGAAATGTGGGTCAAATAAGGGCAAATATTAGACTTGACATATTAATTTTGGAGATTGGAAACTTGAAAGGGCGTTTTAACGAAGTGCAGTTTTGGAAATTCCAATTTTGCGCATCTGTCGTATTTTGGGCATAACGTTTTACTCCGATATTGGATTGAGCTGATTCAAGTTCCAGATTAAAGAAGACTCAAATATCTACAACTTTGAAAGACAAAATAATTTCAAATTCTGAAGATTTCATACCCGAAATTGATGAACCATCCATAAGTGTGTTGTGTGTAATTATTAAAGTCATTTTCAATCATTTTCAAAGAAAAAAAATAAATTGATAAATAAATAATAAAAATTATCAAATCACCATCAAACATGATAAACAATTAGTGGAGCAATTAATAATGGATTTGGTGGAGCAATTAGTGGAGCAATTAATAATTGATTTGGTGGATGATTTGATGGAGGCAAAATTTTGCCTATAAATACCAAGCCATTTCACTTGTAAATTCATACTTTATTCTAAGGAATTCCTTAAGAATACTAAGAAGATTGTATCTTATTTGTTTATTTACAGCTTTCAGTAATTAATTTCCGCATTCACACTTTCTTTCCTTACTTTTCAGTTTTTACTTTCCGCAATTTACTTTTACGCACAATATTTTTCTTTCTTTAATTTTCAGTTTTTACTTTTTAGTAATGAGGAGGTAACTCCCCTTTGCTGGGGTAAAAGGTAAAACTTTTATTACTAATATTTAGATTAATCTCCCTTAATTATAATATATAAACTAGTTAAAACCTGACTTAACGAGGATACAGCCATATTGGTCGGTTGATAATTATTTAAATTGGTTTTAACCTGACTAAACTGGATACCGCCTGATTGGTCGGTTGGTAATTAATTATTAATTTGACTTAATCTGGATACCGCCTATATGACTGGTTGGTAATTATCATGCAAAGTTAATATATTATATTAAGGGAGATATCTAAAATAGAAGTAATAAAAGTGGATCCTTTTACCTCAGCATTTTCTTTTATTGTACTTTTACTTTATTTACTTTTCAGCAATTTACTTTCAGCATTTACTTTTCAGTAATTTACTTTCACATTTACTTTTCAACATTTAATTTTCAGTATTTTACTTTATGTCTTTTATTTTATTTAAGTTTTTACTACCCGTAAATATGTGTCGTAACTAAGCTAGTTATCTGGGGTTGTGATGAAATTCAATATCACCGATTTATAAGGGGTTATTTTATAGTTTGGGTAATTTAAAGGTTTACTTATTAAGTCTTAAGCTTAATGCATCTTGCTAATTGGCCATTAATACGATTGATCTGGTAAATCTAAAATAAACTTGACAAATGAATTTTAGGTTTAAGCCTTAGACTTAATAGCCCACGGTCTTCCTTGATGATAGATAACCCTTTAATAGATTTTCTTACAGGATAGACATATACCTGTCAGGCGGGGGTAGCCATAATTGGAACTTAAACTTAATGAATCCATGTAATTTGATTTACATAGACATATGGTTCAATTGGGTTATACTGGGTATTTGTGTCTGACCATCGACAGAGGCTTTCGCATAATTTAGTGTTCCAGGTTAGTAAACCGATATATTACACAAAAATGAAATAACCACTTCATCTTTAAAATGATATTGGAAGATTCGCAACCCTAGATAGTTTCCTAATATTGAATTTTCTTAAACCTACTTTCGTGCAATTTTATTTACGTGTATTTAAATTTAGAATCATCACCATTTCAAATCAATCAAACAACCTATTAGATACTAGTAATCATTTGACCTCATAAAATTAATAGATTATGTATTAAGTTCTCGTGGGATCGATACTTTTTATACTACTTGAACGATACGTGTGCTTGCGTTATATGCGTGTGATTACGCACCGGTCAATTTACCATTGGAGACAAAGCCATATCACTTACCATGTCATCCAAGCAATTATGTTTATTAGGTGGCATGTATACACCTAATATATTTGTCATTAGCTAATTCATTTTATGTTTTGGTATGGCCTCCACTTTTATGTGTTTACCGTTGAAAGAAAGCATTTGATGCTTAATGACAAAGTCCTTGTCTTTAACTTATAATTTCTTATGCTTTGGTATGTATGGATGCTGGATTTCGTCCGAGGTCCACAATCGAGAATTTGTAGGTTGGGGCACTAGTGATCCTGCAAAACAAAGGTAGAGTGAGCGGGGAGCACTGCCCACCAGTGTGGTGGGTGCCGAAGGCACTCCGACCCTCAAGTCAGTATGAAGATGAGTTGTATATAATGGAAGAACAAGGTCGAAAGTTACCTTGACTAAGGAATAAGAAGCTAGGAGAGCTCAAGTATGAGAGCTAAGACTTGAATCCCTTTATTTTGAATTGTGTTGCTATTTTATAGGTGAAGAAATGTGACTTCATTAGTTGCCATAAGTCCCACAACGTGCTCATGTATTTGATGAAACGTCTTAGCATGTGGAAATATACTTGGTGTTAGGAAAAAGAGGGTAGCATTTGGTATATAATAAGATAAGATTGTTTTTAAGCTATTGGTTCAATTATAGTCCAATAATACTAAATTTTTTGGGTTGGGTCTATTCTTTTGGGCCTTGCTTACTGTTGGGTTTGAGATGAAAATACGATTTTACTATTGGGTCCAAATTTGGCCCATACAGTTTGTTCTCTACTCTTTAAGTCAAAGAGTCTTTGACTTGGATAGTATTTTGTCGATTGTATCGTCAGAGATTTGATACTGGTATGTAGACGTCTTTAATGTCGTCTAGAGGAGCCGATTGTTAAGACTTCAACTTAACTCTACAAGAAAAATGAGGAATGTTCCCAATCGACTGAACCAGTTGAAGGTCAAGTCTCAGATTGACTCTGCATGAGCCATGAGGCATGTTCCAGTCGATTGAACCTGATGAAGGTCATGATAATCCCCATACTACGGGTCCAAAAACCAGAGGAGACTTTAATGTCGTCTGGACCATATGAAGGCCAGGTCTTCTACTTGACTCTACCTGGGTCAAATGGGAATGTTCCCAGTCGATTGAACCCGATGAAGGTCAGGATAATCCCCATACTACGGGTCAAATGACCTGGGCAATCTTCAATGTCTTCTGGACCAGATGAAGGTTAGGCCTTCAACTTGACTCTACATGAGCCATATGGAATGTTCCCAGTCGACTGAACCATATGAAGGTTAGAATACAAGCGTGTAGTGTCGATCATGATCATCAACAAGTCCCAAAATATAGGCGTGTAGTGTCGACTGGGATCCATGTTACGTCCCAAGCTACACGCTGAGATGTTAACTAGGTCATTCTTAATTAGTCCCAAGTCAAAGACGCATTGTGTCGACTGGGTTTTTCTTTAAGCCCTAAGCTACATAAATGTAGATGTCGAATGAGATGCACATCAAGCCCCAAGCCATACACGCGTATGGGATCCACAACAAGTCCCCAAGCTACACATATGTAGATGTCGAATGGGACACACATCAAGCCCCAAGTCATACATGTGTCTATGATCCACAATAAGTCACAAGCTACACACATGTAGATTTCGAATGAGACGCACATCAAGCCCCAAGTCATACACGTCTAGGATCCATAATATATCCCAAGCTACACACATGTAGATGTCGGATGTGATGCACATCAAGCCCCAAGCCATATACGTCTGGGATCCATAACAAGTCCCAAACTACACACATGTAGATGTCGAATGGGATGCACATCAAGCCTCAAGCCATACACGTGTCTAGGATCCATAACAAGTCCCAAACTACACACATGTAGATATTGAATGGGACGCACATCAAGCCTTAAACCATATATGTGTCTAGGATCCACAACAAGTCCCCAAGCTACACACATGTAGATGTCGAATGGGAGGCACATCAAGCCTCAAGTCATACATGTGTCTAGGATCCATAACAAGTCCCAAACTACACACATGTAGATGTCGAATGGAACACACATCAAGCTTTAAACCATACATGTGTCTAGGATCCACAACAAGTCCCAAACTACACACACGTAGATGTCGAATGGGACGCACATCAAGCCCTAAACCATACATGTATCGAGGATCCATAACAAGTTCAAAGCTACACACATGTAGATGTCGACCGAGACATCCATAACAATTACCAAGCTATATATAGTAATGTCGACTGGGAAACCTATAACAAGTCCCAAAAATTGTAATGTCAACTAGGACATCTATTACAAGTCCCGAGCCACACATTGACGTTGACTAGGACATCCATAACAAGTCCCAAGCTACATATTATAATGCCAACTGGGACATTCTTAACTAGTGCCAAACAACACACCAATGTCGAGTGAAACATCCCTAACAAGTCTCATGCCTTACTAATATCGAATGGGACATTCTTAAAAAGTGCAAGCCATACATGGTAATGTCGACTGGGATGTCCACGCCAAGTCTTCATAAGAGTATAGTCCATCGGGACATCCTCCTCATGCCAAGTCTCCAAACATATATTGTCGACTGGGATGTCCACGCAAAGTATTCATAAGAGTATAGTCCATTGGGACATCCTCCTCATGCCAAGTCTTCAAACATGTATTGTCGACTGAGATGTTCATGCAAAGTCTTCATAAGAGTATAGTGACCGGCGTAAACACACACGTATAACGCAAGTGCACGTATCGTTCAAGTAGTATAAAAATATCGATCCCACGATGACTTAATTCCTACTGTTGTTATTAATTATTGAATCTATTTATTTACAGATATCTAATTGAGGGAGAAGAGAATGATTGCTTGATTGATTTGGTTGATTGTAGTTTTGCTAAATAAATAAATAAATAAAAAGACAAAAGAAAATACTAAGGAAAATAACAAAAGACACAAAGATCTAAGGTTGTGAATCTTTCTAATATCTTTTAAAAGATGAAGTGATTATTTTATGTTTGTGTAATAAATCGGTTTACTAACCTGGAACACGAAATTATGCGAAAGCCTCTGTCGATGGTCAGACGCAAATACCCAGTTTAACCCAATTGAACCATATGTCTATGTCAACCAATTATCTGGATTATTAAGTTTAAGTTCCAATTATGGCTACCCCCGCCCGACATGTATATGTCTATCCTGTAAGGAAATCTATTAAAGGGTTATCTATCCTCAATGAAGATCGTGGGCTATTAAGTTTAAGGCTGAAACCTAAAATCCTATGTCTAGTTCATTTTAGATTTACCACATCAATCTTATTGGTGATCAGACAACAAGAAGCATTAAGCTTAAGACTTAATAAGTAAACCTTTAAATTACACAAACTATAAAATAACCCCTTATAAACTGGTGATATTAGAAATCATCACAACCCCAGATAACTAACACATAACTAGGGCTAGTAAAAACTTAAAAGTAAAAGACATAACGTAAAAATGCTGAAAAGTAAAAGACATAAAGTAAAAGCTAAAAAGTAATTACATTAAAATAAAATGCTAAGGTAAATGATCAACTTTTACTATTTACTATTTAGATATCTCCCTTAATATAATATATTAACTTGTGATTATTTTACCAACCAGCCATATAGGCGGTAACCTGATTAAGTCAAATTAAGTCCAACCAACCATAAAGGCGGAACCAAAATAAACCTACCATATAGGCGGTAAGAAAATTTAATTACCAACCGACCAATCTGGCGGTATCATTGATTAGTCAGGTTTAAACCAGATTAAAATGATTTACCAACCGACCAATATGGCAGTATCCTTTTTAAGTCAATATTTTAAATAATGAATATATTATTTTTAAGGGAGATTAATCTAAATAGTAACAGTAAAAAAATTACCTTTCACCATAGCTGGGGAAGTTACCTCCTCATGGTGAATAGTAAAACTGTAAAAAGTAAGAAAGTAAATTACTATTATTACAGAATGTAATTAAAATTAATTACAAAACTAAAAACTAAAAGAAACTAGATAGAAAACTCCATATTTACATCAGAGAATTCAGATAGGAAGGTATATTTGAAACTGAAACATCGAGCTGAATTTATAGGCCTCGATAAGCTCTGGGCGTCGCGACGCCAGCCTCTTTTGGTCGTGGCATGCTGAGGTGATGAAACATGGCGATTTTGGATAAGGTGATAAGGTGACACGTGCCAAGGTGGTTGGAGCTCAATTATTGTGACACGTGGCGCCTTTTGATTGGTCAACTCAGATTCTTATCCGCCACGTGTCAGATACGGATAAGTGAGTCAATGATTGATGCTGACGTGGCGACACGTGGCAAAGTGATTGTCGGCACCATATAATTGCGACACGTGGCACGCTGTGATTGGTTGCTGATGACGTGGCGATGACATGACAGTTTGACTCGGTCAACTGGTGATGTGGACGATGACGTGGCTGACAGGTGGAGTGACACGTGGCGATGGCGACTATCGGCACCGTAGGATGATGACACGTGGCATGTCGCACGTTAGCAGATCGGCTGTGATGGTGACACGTGTCACGACGCACGTTAGCAAAGTCAAACTTTTCTCAGATTCTGACTTGTGGACCCGGCGCATGTTAGGCGTTGCGACGCGGTAAATTACCAAAATGCCTTTTTCGTCTAATTTTCATTGTTTTGGCCCAAATCACCTCCAGAGTGTCCTGAAACTTTATTTATCTATAAAATAACACAAAACACATCAAAATATTCACAAAACTCAATAAACCATACAAAATATTAGGTTAAATGAGTGGGAAATAGTGATAGATTGACCACTCATCACACCCTCAAACCTAACATTTTGCTAGTCCTCGAGCAAAACACAAAATAAAATAACATAATAAAATTTAACTAAGCCACTTTCGTAGGGATCACAGTTGCATTTAGCGTATGCAACAAGCCTTTAAACCCCTAGGTGTCCCTATTGGACGAGTTGTAGTCTCGTGAGGGTTTACAGCAATGATACCCACAAACATTTTACAAAAGTAAAAAGGTAGTGAAACTAATGCACACAAAAGCAAAAAGACAAGAGAAAAAAGAATAAAGAAGTTAGTGACTAATTAGGTGAAACTTCTACTCTAAGTTACTAGTTATTTTATTTCTTTCTAAATTACTGAATAAGTAAATCATCCGATTATATTTACCATTCTCCATATACACAGCCAACAAAATATTAAACAACTCATTTTTGCCCACAACAGTCATAAGTGCAGTTGATAAGAGAGTAATATTTTTGTCCTAAAGTTTTATAAGAATTCACAGCTTTTTGTAGCAATGGAATAATTTTTCTCATTTTTCTGATTTTTTCTTTGATTTTTGATTTCTTTTTTTATTTATATACAATATCTTCCATCTATGTAGCGAGCTTTGGGTCGGTGGCTCCCAAACCAATTGGCTTTAGGGCACCAGGTGTTAAGACACCCCTACAGACTTAATTACTCAGACTTCAGATATATATATTTTTGCAGCATCTTTGATCCATGTAGCGAGCTTTGGGCCAGTGACTCCCAAACTAGTTGGTTTTAGGGCACTAGGTGTTAAAACACCCTTACATACTTAATAACTCGGATCTCAGACGTTTTTTTTTTACTCCATTGCTTTTTTGAGATGCTTCCTCCAATTAAACTAGAACACTGAATAGTACAAACTTTTCAATTTTAGCTCATGTCTGTATGTTTCCATGTATGTTGTTAATACCTGCCAACTGAGCATATGAAGATCCATTTTAGTCAGTTTTATGGTGAATTCACAAATTAATAATTATAGGAAATAATTACAAAAAATAAATAAATCGAAACTTGTTTGAGTTTGAGATACATCTCAGGAGTGGAAACTCCTTACTAAGCTATCTCTTACCAATTTCACCTTTTTAGTCAAAATAAAACAACAAAAAACACAAAATTTTTTTGTAATTTTTGAAAAATTTTCAATTTTTTTGTATTTTTCGAAAAATTTTGAACTAAAAATAAAAATAACACACAACAAAAAAGAAGATACTAATCAACTAATTCTCTCCCCCAGACCTAAATGAGACATTGTCCCCAATGTCTTAAACAGTAGAAGAATAGTTTAGAAGATAATACCTGGTTAGCCAAAATTCTACAGGAAATTAAAGGTTAAGATCCAGATTAATCTGACGCCTCTTACCACGATCGTCTTCGGACCAATTTATCTTTGAAAGGATAGGTCAACTTGTGGTTCATAGGCTACGAGTTGGTCAATTAGATTCGGAGCAGTTCTGGCAGTGAAGATGAGTTCTTTCATAGGTTTTGACACGAACCCATTTCTCCGAGCATCATCAAGAAACACACAAAGAAAATCATAAAATCCTTCAATGTTGTACAGTCCAAGCGGTTTCTGGTGTATGTTCAGGTTCGCCCAAGATAACACTATAAAAATTTCCTCCAATGTGCCCAAGCCATCTGGAAAAGCAATAAAAGCATCAGCACGATTAATCATTTCTACCAATCGTTCAGAAATACCTGGTGTAGGCACTGTATTTTGCATATAAGTCCTTATGGTGAGTCTCATGTAGAGGCACTACCTTTTAGCCCACCAAAGCCCATAAAACACATCCAAATTAATAAAATACATATTTAACACATGAGGAATTAAATAAAATCTAATAATAATATACCAAAATTAAATAAAATCATAAAAATCATATACCAAATTAAAATAAAGTCATGCCTAATTAAAATCAATCAAACAAATCTCATTCTTAATTAAGATAAATCAAATATGTGATATTCCTAAACAAACAAATCATGTCCCTCAATTAAAATATATACTTTCCTTGTAAGACACTAATTGGTTTCCTTATTCAAAAACCCATGCACAACCCAAACCCTAATATGCAACTATAAAAATAACATATTCCCAACTCTAAGCCTCTCCTCTCATTCACGCCTAATACACAATTCCAACCCTTGCTGGCTGGATTCTCACGGCAAAGCTAAAACAAAATAAACCCTAAATCCTCACATTGAAACCACACCTCTCCTCTCTCCCCCATTCGACATCACCCACTGCCTCACAGCAAACCAGCAACCCACCTCCAAAAACGCACTAACAAATCAGCCAAGACCCCACGTAGCCCTTCCACTAACGCCAAGCCAGCAGCCCCTCATGTCCCTTACCTCTCGCCATCTCACAAAATCAAAACCAAAAGAGCCACACCTGTCCACGCCATTCACGTCTCACACACCAACTAAACAAACTGCCATTCAACGCCACCTTCACACTCATGAAAGCCACTTTTAACGTAAGCCACGCATACCCCTCTCACCGACCAAATACAAATAACCCATGCAACAGATCCCCACGTGAAATAAACAAAAATAATCAGCCTCCACGAGCCACATAATCAACACCTTCACCAGCCCCAACTCACGCGCATAACCCCCTCTACAAACAGCCCAACTCTACGGAGAAACCGTCCACCAAAAGCCTTTGCATTGCCTCACCACAAGCCTTCACGTACAACCCAGTCCACTACCGCAAATAGCCTCCCACACTGCTTCTAATCACGTCCTGAAACAGCCATAAATCGCACCTCTTTTCATCACAAACAGTCCTGAATTCGCACTGCCTGAATACCGTGAAACACCCTTTAAATTCCCCCTACATTACCGAAAAAAACTGCCCAAAACAGTCCATGAATTAACCCAAAACATTAGCCTAAATTACCAAACACAGTGATCGAAAATCTGCAGTAAAACAGCAGCAAAACGGAGCGAAAACAGCGGCCTAAATAGCAAAATAGCGAGCAAAAGTATTGAACCAGTGAACCGGAAGAGTTGCGGAGTATTACCCATTCCGACGGACTTGTAACGCACTTCCAAAAGTCGACACTAAAGGTTAGACCTGAGGGAACTTTTCACATCCATTTTTATTCGTATTTTTACTGTTTATTGAATCTTATTTACATGATTATTGTGTTGTGGCCCTTGAATAAATGTATTATGGAATGATGTGTGTTGTGGCCCTTGAATAAAATGGAAAATGTGTCGCCTCTTGTGGTATATAGGATGGAAACCCAGACATAAATTCCGTAGCCGAATCTGAATGGACGGTAGTGCGGTCTGTACTTGGGATACAACTCCACGTACCACTTGAGCAAACGACACATATTTTGTTTTATGTTGTTTTGATTCGTTTATTATCCGTTATTTAATTTCTACATGTTATTTGTTTGTGTAATGATGAGATAAAACGCATGGGCTTAGTAAGTCGGATTAAAGGTCCTCCGTTTCGAGGGGTTAAAATCATTTACCACGATGTTTCGCCGCGCCGGATGACGTATATTCGGTTGAATGTAAGATGTGTTCAATCGGGTATACAAAGTCCGATATTGTTGTCTTTATTTTTTATATGCATTATGTTATTAGCGCATGGGCTTAGTAAGTCGGATTAAAGGTCCTTCGTTTCGAGGGGTTAAAATCCTTTACCACGATGCTTCGCCGCGCCAGATGACGTATATTCGGTTGAATGTAAGATGTGTTCAATCGGGTATACAAAGTCCGATATGGTTGTCTTTATTTTTTATATGCATTATGTTATTAGCGCATGGGCTTAGTAAGTCGGATTAAAGGTCCTCTATGTCGAGGGGTTAAAATCATTTACCATGATGCTTTGCCGCGCCTTTTAGCCCGTCATTATTTATTAGGTGTCATCTATTCATCCGTTCATGTATGTGTCATGTTGTTTGCTGCATTTTGGAGGTCACTGCTGTAACCCCATTCGAACGTATTTCAGAATGCCGCACGAATGTATGTTTTCTGGCCCAGTTCGTTCGAACGCGTTTACGAACGCTACTCGAACGTGAACCTTCTGTTGACCATTCAAACGCGGCTACGAACGCCGCACAAACACACACATATTTCCTTTATTTTATCATGCATCAGGTCTGGTCCCGTTCGAACGCGTTATCAAACGCTACACGAACGCGAACCTTCTGTTTACCGTTCGAACGCGTTACGAACGCTACACGAACGCGCATACACTGAGCTGAGTTCTTTTCATCACATGTCATACATTATTGTTTCTTAGGTGATTTCTCTTGTATCATGTAATCAATCATACTATTTGTATTCTTGCATTTATCTATTTGATGTGTTCATTAGATGATATTCAAGCATGATTTAGCCTATTTAGTTGTTCATTTTCAAGCATGATTAGTCATTTATTTTGCGTTTGGAATTTGCATTATGTTTAGGTTGTTCTTTATTTTCCGCATTATATGATTGAAGTATGTTCATGAGATTGCCGTGTGCTATTGCATGTTTGCCGTTATGCTGATTACTTTCATGCATGTGAACTTAAAAGTAGAATACTCTCGGAAATATTTTGCGTAGACTCGATTAAATTATTGCACAAATCATTTTATTACAAGTGGCATAAGTAAGGGACCATTCCGAACCCAACGGTTTGAGGTCTTCCCTTGCGAGGGGTGAGTGCGGCCTTAAATCTTTGTCCCGGTTCACACCGGGTGGCTACTCCATCATTCTCCGGTTTAGTCCCCCACGGGCTACTCCGTACTCCCAACTAGGCCGCGAGCCTAGAACAGCGTCGTCAACATCTGTGTCCTACACCTGGCACGATCAGTTCCTCTCCGTTTGATGATCCAATAAGATTTGCCTCTGCCAAAGGTTTTGAGATGATTCCCAAAACGTGACTGCCTCCTTTTTGTACGGCCTTTGAAACGATCCCCATTAGTCCAAGATTGCCTCCGCCATATATTAAGTGCATATTCCTTACAGCTAAGACTCGACCCAATTCCTGTGCTGCTTCTACGTATTGTGGCTTAGTACCAACACTAGTACCGCAAAACACACAGATGTTTTCAACTCGTCTTCTTGAAGTAGCTTCCATGTTTTACTCTGGATGTCTTCAAAAGTGCAATGATGAGTTGAATTTATAACACCTGAAAATGGTGAGTATAATAGCACTAGTAACTTCCAAATGACGATTGTTAGCTAAACAATAAAAGAAATCGTGAACGGTCAAAAAGTCTGGATTCTGTCTACGAAAATAAAGATAATTACAACAGAAAAGCAAATCAAAGCAATAATTAAGGCAACAAAATTGTGTACGCAATACGCCATTCGCTTAGTATAAATTCATTAGGATGCGTCTCAAGAATCCATTCTTTACTCAGCCATCGCTAATGAATTATCTCTTATCTTTGCCAAACACCATTCTTTCTGTCTTAAAATGCTTTGGTTGAGCTTTTACTCAGCCATCGCTAATGAATTATCTCTTATCTTTGAAAAACACCATTCTTTCTGTCTTAAAATGCTTTGGTTGAGCTTTTCCCTACAAAAATAACACACAAAATTAAAAATTCTACAACATGTATACACAAAATATAAAAATAGAAATTACAACAAAGTGCATGGGTTGCCTCCCTGCTAGCGCTAAATTTTTCGTCTTCAGCCAGACGTGACTGAAATTCATCTGTTAAGGAGGTTTCAGCGTCGTTTTGGATGTCCGATTAAAGACAATCTCGTGAGCGTTGCTTTTGAAGGGTCTTTTCCAACGGTAAGGGGAAAAAGACTTTTGTCTTATTTCGTGCTTGTGCCACTTTTTTATTCTTTTTCGCTCCATTGGTTCCTGAAAAGAAAGAAAAAAAAATCAGGAGGTCTCGTATGGTGCTTGACTTGGAATGGAAGTTTCATTCTGTCAAGCTTCTGGGTGATGTCTTTGATTTGTACTCCCCAAAACAGTGATGTTTTGCCTGAATTCACTGGATCTTCAATTTGGTCCGACAATTGCTCCTTCATTTGCTCTATTTCTTGCTCCACATTTTCTTCACAGATGTATTTTAGGATTTCCGTATTCAGCTCTTCATCTGTCATCTGTGAAATGCATGCTTCAAAATTATCAACCTGAGGATGAAAAGAAATGTCAGATTTTAGGTCTTCATCCCCTGATCTGGGTGAAATGATTGGCTCAGGTAGATTTTCTTCAAATATTTATGCAATGGATGCTCCAAGATCTTCATTTTGAGGATACAGAATTTCATCCTCAAGTGTTGATGCAGTTGGTACAAACAACTCAGTTTCATTCTCTTTAGAATCTGAATAATAAAAGTCAAATAGAGACTTCGCTGGTTTGGGCTTCTGAACTGATACCTCTGGTTGTTGATATTGCTCAGCCTCCTCATCTGTTGAAGTGTCATTGTGAAATGATTGGTACTCGAAGGCTTCATCAGTGTCATCTGAAACTGGTTCTTGAGGTATGTAGTTCTGGTTTTCTGTGAATTGTCTCATTTGATCTGTCATCCTCTGAATAGATGTTGATTGTCTCTGAATACTTTCGAGTTGATTCTGATATGTTTCAAGCATTGCATCCAACTCTTCGTCTCGTTTCTTGAACTAATCTTTGAGCATGTCAATCATCTGATCTCCTTCTGATGATTCTGATTGTTGATGAAGATCGTAGGTAGATGATGGATAAGATGGAAAATATGATGGTTCTTCGTACCTTCAATGATTCTGATAATTCTGCAACTCTGAAAAGTATATGCATTGATCACTCGAGTGGTTACCATCACAAATTACACATCTCCCCATTTCGTTCTGATGAGCAAATGTAGTATTGCTTGATTCTGATATCCAGTGATAGTTTTTGGGCTGGTCAACAGGCCTCAGAAAATCGGACTGTTGATCCCAGATTTGGGGTGTATCTTCTAGTAAAGCTCGTGATCTTTCAATCTCCCAATAATGTTCCATTTTTCAATCACCTGAAAACAAAAGAAAGAAGAAAAAAAATTACAGATAAAAATAAAGAAAATTAGATACAAGTAAATTAGATAGCTTCAAAATTAATAACTCAAGAAAAATAAGTCACCGGCAACGGTGCCAAAAACTTGACCGGCGTAAACAAACACGTATAACGCAAGCGCACGTATCGTTCAAGTAGTATAAAAATATCGATCCCACGAGGACTTAATTTTACTGTTGTTATTAATTATTGAATCTATTTATTTACAGATATCTAATTGAGTGAGAAGAGAATGATTACTTGATTGATTTGGTTGATTGTAGTTTTTCTAAATAAATAAATAAATAAAAAGACAAAAGAAAATACTAAGGAAAATAACAAAAGACACAAAGATCTAGGGTTGTGAGTCTTTCTAATATCTTTTAAAAGATGAAGTGAGTGATTTTATGTTTGTGTATGTAATAAATCGTTTACTAACCTGGAACACGAAATTATGCGAAAGCCTCTGTCGATGGTCAGACGCAAATACCCAGTTTAACCCAATTGAACCATATGTCTATGTCAACCAAATTATCTGGATTCATTAAGTTTAAGTTCCAATTATGGCTACCCCCGCCCGACAGGTATATGTCTATCCTGTAAAGAAATCTATTAAAGGGTTATCTATCCTCAAGGAAGATCGTGGGCTATTAAGTCTAAGGCTGAAACCTAAAATCTCTATGTCTAGTTCATTTTAGATTTACCACATCAATCTTATTGGTGATCAGACAACAAGAAGCATTAAGCTTAAGACTTAATAAGTAAACCTTTAAATTACCCAAACTATAAAATAACCCCTTATAAACTGGTGATATTAGAAATCATCACAACCCCAGATAACTAACACATAACTAGGGCTAGTAAAAACTTAAAAGTAAAAGACATAACGTAAAAATGCTGAAAAGTAAAAGACATAAAGTAAAAGCTGAAAAGTAAATTACATTAAAATAAAATACTAAGGTAAAATGATCAACTTTTACTATTTACTATTTAGATATCTCCCTTAATATAATATATTAACTTGTGATTATTTTACCAACCAGCCATATAGGCGGTAATCTGATTAAGTCAAATTAAGTCCAACCAGCCATAAAGGCGGAACCAAAATAAACCTGCCATATAGGCGGTAAGAAAATATAATTACCAACCGACCAATCTGGCGGTATCCTTGATTAGTCAGGTTTAAAATGATTTACCAACCGACCAATATGACGGTATCATTTTTAAGTCATCATTTTAAATAGTGAATATATTATTTTTAAGGGAGATTAATCTAAATAGTAACAGTAATGAATTACCTTTCACCCTAGTTGGGGAAGTACCTCCTCATGGTGAATAGTAAAAACTGTAAAAAGTAAGAAAGTAAATTACTATTATTACAGAACGTAATTAAAATTAATTACAAAACTAAAAACTAAAATAAACTAGATAGAAAACTCCCTATTTACATCAGAGAATTCAGAGAGAGGAAGGTACATTTGAAACTGAAACATCGAGCTGAATTTATAGGCCTCGATAAGCTCTGGGCGTCGCGATGCCAGCCTCTTTTGGTCGTGGCATGCTGAGGTGATGACACGTGGCGATTTTGGATAAGGTGATAAGGTGACACGGCAAGGTGGTTGGAGCTCAATTATTGTGACACATGGCGGCTTCTGATTGGTCGGCTCAGATTCTTATCCGCCACGTGTCAGATACAGATAAATGAGTCAATGATTGATGCTGACGTGGCGCTGACATGGCGACACGTGGCAAAGTGACTGTTGGTACCATAGAATTGCGACACGTGGCACGCTGTGATTGGTTGCTGATGACATGGCGATGATGTGGCAGTTTGACTCGGTCAACTGGTGATGTGGACGATGACGTGGCTGACAGGTGGAGTGACACGTGGCAACACGTGGCGATGGCGACTGTCGACACCGTAGGATGATGACACGTGTCATGGCACACATTAGCAGATCGGCTGTGATGGTGACACGTGGCACGACACACGTTAGCAAAGTCAAACTTTTCTCAGATTCTGACTTGTGGACCCGGCGCACGTTAGCACTGTTCGGCGCATGTTAGGCGTCGCGACGCTGAAGGTCATGGCATCGCGATGCGGCAAATTACCAAAATGCCTTTTTCATCAAATTTTCACTGTTTTGGCCCAAATCACCTCCAGAGTGTCCTGAAACTTTATTTATCTACAAAATAACACAAAACACATCAAAATATTCACAAAACTCAAGAAACTATATAAAATCTTAGGTTAAATGAGTGGAAAATAGTGATAGATTTACCACTCATCATATAGTCCATTGGGACATCCTCATCATGCCAAGTCTCCAAACATGTATTGTCAACTGGGATGTCCACGCAAAGTCTTCATTCGGGTATAGTCCATTGGGATATCCTCCTCATGCCAAATCTCCAAACATATATTATCGACTGAGATGTCCACACAAAGTCTTCATTCGGGTATTGTCGACTGGAATATCCTCCTCATACCAAGTCTTCATATATATAAAGTGAGGCTGCTGGATATTCCAATGCAAAATACATTGCTTCGTCGTATGGAATGAATGGTAGGAAAAATGGTTAAAATGGAAGGACATGCCTTTTTCATTTCTTAGTCGAATGGAGGAGATGACAATCCTTCCATGTAGTATGGAGGAGATGATAATCCTTCTATGTCGTATGGAGGAGATAACAATCCTTCCACCTAGTCTGGAGTTGAAGGTAATCCATACATGTCATATGGAGGAGATGGAAAACCTTTCAGTCATCTGAAAGAGGTGATAGTCCCTCCATGTCGTATGGAAATGATAACAATTCTTTTATGTAGCCAGATGGCCATCCACCTTTTCGCATGGAGAATATGACAATCCTTCCACGTAGTCTGAAGCAGATGACATTCACAGAGTATACTTCTTAGTCGATTGGGTATGTTGGAGGATTATGAGGGTATTCTCATGTCGACTGGGAGAAGTATATTGATTGGGTCCGATGATGGTTTATGTGGTCGATTGAAGCAATTGGGTTTCTCCCTAAGTTGTAGTTTTGTGAAGGTCATTTTTTTTTTAAAAAAAAAAGTAACCAATGAATACTTGTTTGGGAAGCTATGATGTCCCCAAAGTGACAATATGTGGCCTATGGCTCTTTTTTGTAGTCTAATTGCATCAAGTGACGCCTTATTGAGATATATTGCTAGCATATCATTATTAGGTCGCTTGGGAGGATTCAAGATTCTTTCATTGTGATGGTTGGTAGAGCTTCATGTACGGGCCAAATTTGGTCCAAGGGCAATTTTGACCTTTTACTTCAGACCCAATACTGAACGCACCCCAGACACCCCAACATAAGAACTAGGCCCAAGTTGCTACATAAAACCCACACACTAAAAGAAGCCCAAATTTAGTAGTCAGCATTGGCCCAAAGATGGTTCACAAGCCTATGTCCAAACTGTATCCAATACTCACCATGCGCCAGCCTATGAAACGCCCAGAGCCATAAATACCCCTCATAACTCAGCCGTTTCCAGCCTCATAACGGAAAAATAATTAAAGGCAATTAAGCACGCCCATTTTCCAAGTATCTATATAAGAAGAGGAATTCACCCAGGCTCGGACACACGCGATTCACTACTCACAGCTCGATAGTCTTCTCTCCAGTACTTTCATCATATCCTACCCACCGCCCTCACGGTAACTCATCGGGATCAAGGTAATATCGGACCTTGCTCCGCCTCTTACGACAACTATTAGCCCATCTTCATTACTGACTTGGGCATCGGAGTGCCTACGGCTTCCACCACACCGGTGGGTAGACTCTCCACGTTCACTCTTCCTTTGTTTTGCAGGATCGCTGGTGCCCTAACCTACGAAATCTTGATTGTGGACCTCGGGCGAAAACCAGCGTCTAAACTTCCTCTCTTATTTTCCACTTATCCTCCTTCCATTTGATCTCAATGTGGGCACGAGCCATGGCTTGATCCATTGTGTAGCATCGAAATTTAGTGAGATTTTTATAGAGTAATCCATTTCTGAATGCTTCCACTACAGTAGGCTGATGGAGATATGGGATTGTTATCCTCTCTTTATTGAAGCGAGCCACGTAGCTTCGCAAGGAATCCTCTTCCATTGATGGATGGCATTGAGGTCATTTGTGGTCTTCTTAAGCTTGCACGAACTTGCAAAATGCTCCATAAATTTGTATGCTAGCTGTTGGTAAGACTCGATGGATCTGTATGAGATATTGATGAACCAGGTGAGGGCAGGACCAGCCAATATTTCTCCAAATCCTCTGCACATTCCAGCCTCTCATTGGTGAGAGGTCAGACCCGTTGACATCATCTTGTATTTGTAATGGACAACATGGTCATCTGGGTCAGTTGATCCATCACACATCTTCATATCTGAAGGACTGAACTTCATTGGTAGTTTAATGGAAGTGATGGTCTCCATAAATGAAGTATCAAAAATTGTTCCGGCCCGACTTCCTTATTGGTAGCCTGACAGCGAGGAGGCTGGATAAAATTACTTCTTTGAATTCTAACATTTCTTTGCACATGTTGGAAGTGACTTGTTGCGCTTGGTCAACTGGGGAAATTGGTTCATTTCTTGGATCGTTCCGGGGGTGGTCGTTTGGGGGTGGATCATCATTTGGCACATCGTTGAATGCCTCCAAGAGATTAGATAAGATTGTATGATTTTTGGGATTATCTAAAGTTTCACGTTGTTGGGAAGTTGAAGAAATTTGCTCCAGTTGCTTCTGGAGGGTTATATTGGAGCTTCGCATGGCTTGATTCTCTTCTTTTAAGGCGCGTAATCGTTCTTGGAGTATGGCCAGCTGCGTGGTCACAGAATCTGGTGTTTGCTCACTGCTAGAAGCCATGGTTGGCTGTGTTTTAGGAAACCGTAGACTGAGAGATCTTTGCCTGCTATAAATCGCTAAGGCCCCAATGTGGGCGCCAAATTATGGATATTGGATTTCACCCGAGGTCCACAATCGAGAATTTGTAGGTTGGGGCACTAGCGATCCTGCAAAACAAAGGTAGAGTGAGCAGGGAGCACTGTCCATCGGTGTGGTGGGTGCCGAAGGCACTCCGACGCTCAAGTCAGTATGGAGACAAGCTGTATATAATGGAAGAATAAGGTCGGAAGTTACCTTGACTTCTGTTGACTGTCGTGAGGGCGGTGGCTAGTGTTTAAGGAATGAGAAGCTAAGAGAGCTCGAGTATGAGAGCTAAGGCTTGAATCCCTATATTTTGAATTGTGTTGCTATTTTATAGGTGAAGAAATGTGACTTCATTAGTTGGCATAAGTCCCACAACGTGCTCATGTATTTGATGAAAGGTCATAGCATGTAGAAATATGTTTGGTGTTAGGAAAAATGGGGTAGCAGTTGGTATATAAGAAGATAGGATTGTCTTTAAGCTATTGGTTCAATTATAGTCCAATAATACTAAATTTTCTGGGGTGGGTCTCTTCTTTTGGGCCTTGCTTACTGTTGGGTTTGAAATGAAAAGACGATTTTACCCTTGGGTCCAAATTTGGCCCGTACAGTATGGCATTCACATTTTTGTATTGGCCATTGCAAGAAAGCATTAGATCCTTAATGACAAGGTTAGTTGGCTTGTGTAAGAGAATATAATCTCTACCATTTCTCTCACTTCCTAAGGTTAACATTTTACAAACATTCACACAAGTGTTGTGAGAAAGATTTGAGAGAAAATAGAAAGAGTTCAAACATTCAAAAATGTTGTGAGAGTGTTTGAAATTTCTAAAGCCAAACACCAATTGTGACATCTTGATTCTCTAAATCGTTTAAAGTTTAATCTTTGTGAGTGAATCTCACACTTCGGTTTGTTTGTTTCGAGTCATAGTTCAGAAGATCGAGTGGTTGATCCAAGTGTTGGACAACAAAGAATTGATCTTGGCTACTACAACAAAGGGAGAATGCAAAGAAAATTTTAAAGATCCATACCGGACCCAGTGCCACCACAAGCAAATTCCGTCGCACTAAGGAAAGTCATTTCCTACAATTGGCATCGAGAGCTTAATGTTGAAATTTTTTCTTAACCCTTCTCATTTTATCTTTAATAATTTATATGAGATATAGATTATTAAAATGCATGTTGTGATGAGTATATACAATTTGATTAATGAGATGAATGGTTTTAATATTCATGTGATGAATGTTTAATTTTGATTCATGTGTTGCGTTGATCGTTAATTTTTCCTGCTCTTTTTTTTTTAGCATTGGAAATGTAAGACCATAAGGTCATATTCTTTCAAGTATTGTAAGTTTAGACCATAAGGTCATTTTCTTTCAAGTGTTGTAAGTTCATTTTCTTTGTAATAAGTTCATAATGTAACAATTTGTAACTTGGATGAGCCGATGCCGTGAATGACTTTTGACAAAGAAATTCCGTAAGGAACTCAACAAAACTCCATGGAACAAGTTTTGAAGACCAATGGATGCCTTGGATTTATTGTACTAATTAGATTAGTATAGAAAAATAAGAGCCCGGTCAACATAATTTGTAATATGTTTGATTTTGCAATTTCCTGCCCCTGGAAACTGGGTTATGTCGCGATGCAACTCATTTGTGCGTCGCGACGCGCCTAGCAAATGGATACAGGGGCTTTTGCCTCGTCACCTTACGTCGCGACGCGACTCTGTGCTGGGACAATTCCAGTTTCTCGACGCCAACATGTGCGTGTCGCGACGCCCACATGTGCGCGTCGCGACGCCCAGACTTGGTTTATATGAATGTTTTAAATTATTTATTAACATGTCATATTGTCTAGGGTGAATACTCTTGCATTTTCACATGCCATAACATGTAGATATGTATGATATTCTAGTCATAAAATATGATTTTATGTAATTTAAAAGTTAAATAAGAATATGAGATGCATGCAAACGGATTAATAAGATTAATTGGTTTAAAGATTTAAAAATTACGAATTCAAGTTTTAGAATCAAATGGACCTTATTAGTACATTATTTTCCTTGGTATATCGGATGGAAATCCGGACGTAAATTCCATAGCCGGTTCCGAATGGACGGTAATATGGTCTGCACTCAGGATACAATACCACGTACCTTTGGAATAAATAATATGCTTTTATCGATTAAATGGTTTAATGACATTTGGTCCGTTCGTTGAATTCTAATTTTTAAAACCTATAAATGGACTAATAATTTAACAGTTAAATTGATTAGATCACTATAATAACTTGATTAAATTAGTTTAATTAAGTTAATTGGTTACTAGAGACTAATAGGTATTAGTGAATAAAATTTTAAGAGTTAAAATTGGTTAGATCACTAAATCATCAACTAGTATTAATTAAGGTTATGACTTTAGCCGAGCATAATCTAAAATTCATAAGATACTAGTGATATAGAAACCTTACACTTTAAAATAGTGAGTGGGAGAGGGGTATACCACAATATATCCCACGATCTCCATTGTTATCCAGAAACGTGAGATTCAATAGGCGCCTCGAGACGGCTTTGCTTTCATCCCCCTACGGATGATGTCCTTTTTGGGTCAATATCACGTTTGGATTCCGAAAGGATAGAGACTCTAGATGTATATGGTGATTTGACCTACCATATGACGACACTTCACTAGTTAAGTCCAATGGTTCTGAAATAATGGGTCACACTCACAAAGGAATGGTTAAGTTGTTAATCAAAGCTTCATTGATCAAAATAACGGTAGTTGATTAATATAGGAATAAGAGTTATTTCAGATATATTAATCAATTGAGAATGTCTCAGTCTATCACGCGAATACTTGACCTACCCTACGACAGCACTTATTTGTGGGATGATAGTTAACCGTGATATATTAATTCTTTTTGGTTTCTAATTCATTATACATTGATCATGCATCACGTTTAATTTTATGTCTAAATGTTTGAAAATTTTAATATGCGACGAATGAATGTTGAATGTGCATTTATTATTTTTTCAGCCATGGCATCTGCAATAATCTCAATTCTCAAACAACAAGAAAAATTAACCGGGGATAATTATGTTAAATGGAAAAATGACATGAATGCTATCTTGGACTGCGAAGACCTTAAATTTGTCCTAATAGAGGAATGTCCTCATGAGCCAGCACGAAATGCTGGCAGAGCTGCATGTAATGCCTATAATAATTGGATTAAATCTGATGAGAAAGCCCATAACTATTTGATAGCATCTATGGCTGAGGTTCTTCCTGCACAACATGAGCCTATGGAGACTGCATCAATGATTATGCAGTCCTTACAAAACATGTTTGGGCAACCTTCAGACCGGCAACAACATGAGGTGATAGTCTCTGTATTGACCGCTAGAATGAAGGAAGACGACCATGTGTTAAGGATGGTGTCTCATCTTAATATGGCTGAAATCCATGGTGCACGTATCAATATGCTAAGTTATGTGACAATGATCATGAAAACCCTTTCGAAGAGTTTCCTGCAGTTTAAAAGCAATTGTTCTATGAATAAGTTGACTTTTACGTTGACTGAACTGCTAAATGAGCTCACCAATTACGAGTCCATTGAATCTTCTAAATTTGCAAAGAAGAAGAAGAAAAGCAATTGGAAGGCAAAGGCAAAACCAATGAAAAAGAAGAACAACAAAGGCTCTAAAGGAACCAATGCTAAAGGAAAATGTTTCCATTGTGAACAACAAGGGCTTTGGAAAAGGAATTGTCTGAAATACCTTGCAGAGCTTAAAGAGAAGAAGAATACGGGTAAATACGATTTACTTGTCATTGAGTCTCTTTTGGTGGAGGATGATAAATCCATATGGATTGTTGATTCTGGTGCCACTAACCATGTTTGTTGTTCTTTGCAGCTACTTGACTCATGGAGGGACCTTACTGAAGGTAGCTTCACCACGAGAGTTGGGACATGGCACATGGGGATGCTGTTTCAGAAAAAGCAGTGGGAGTTTCAAATTTGAAATTAATAAAAGTTATTTATGTTTGAATGGTGTGCTATATATTCATGGTTTTCGCAGGAATTTGATTTCTGTAACAAAACTTATGGAATGTGGTTTTTCTATTCCATTTAATAATAAGCCAGTTATTATTAGTAGAAATGGATTAAAGATATGCACGGGAAACTTCAAAAATAATCTATATGTATTAAGGCCGTTAAAGCATGAATCACTACTTAATACTGAAATGTTTAAGATTGAATGATCTAAAACTAAACGACAAAAGATTTCTCATGATGATACCTATTTATGGCACCTTAGACTTTGTCACATTAACCTTGACCGGATAGATAGACTAATTAAGAACGAAGTTTTCACTGTTTGTTTTGATAGATTTGACTAAAATCAGGAGTATACGCGTAGTTAGGTAAGTATTCCACGTGATGAGTGCTGATGTAATGTTTCTTTAATAGATATGCATATATATAAAAATATGTGTGTGTATGTATATATGGTTATTTATTGGTGAGTGGTAAATGTATCACTATTTCCCACTCATTTAACCTAATATTTTGTATAGTTTCTTGAGTTTTGTGAATATTTTGATGTTTTTGTGTTATTTTGTAGATAAATAAAGTTTCAGGACTCTTTGGAAGCAATTTGGGGCCAAAATAGTGAAAAACTGACAAAAAGGCAAAATTGTAATTTTGCGCGTCTCTGCGTCGCAACCGCTAACCTGTGCCGCCTGCTAAAATACACCGTGCCACGTGTAATAATCTGATAAGTTTGCTAAAATGCGCTGGATGCTAACGTACGCCTGCCACGTGTCACCATCATATGTTGCCGACAATCACCATCACCACGTGTCGTCTACGTGTCAGCCACGTGGCATCCACATCAGTCACATGCCAAGTCAGCTTGCCACGTGTCAACCACGTCATCATCAGCCAATCATCTTATGCCACATGTCATCATCACATGCTACCGACAATCCACATCGCCACGTCATCGCCATATCATTGACACGTCAGCATAATCATTCAGCTCCCGAAGCTGCCGGACATGTGTCAGTCGATTCGTGAATTGCGCCGTAATTCATGGCGCGTCACGGCGCGCCCCACCTATTGAGGCCTATAAATTCAGCCGAATTTTCTGATTCAATATAAACCTTCTTCTATGTAATTCATTAAGAATACTATGAAGATTATATCTTGTTTGTTTAATTTCAGTTCTGTAATTAATTTTATTTACTTTTACGCACAGTTCTTACCTTTCTTTACTTTTTCAATTTTACTTTTCAGTTATGATGAGGTAACTCCCCCTGCTGGGGTAAAAGGTAAAGCTTTTATTATTGCTATTAAGATTAATCTCCCTTAATTGTAATATAATAACTATTTAAAACCTGACTTAATGAGGATACCGCTATATTGGCCGGTTGGTAATTAATTATAAATTGGTTTTAACCTGACTAAGCAAGGATACCGCCTGGTTGGTCGGTTGGTAATTAATTATTAATTTGACTTAATCAATATACCGCATATATGGTTGGTTGGTAATATCACACAAGTTAATATATTATATTAAGGGAGATATCTAAAATAGTAGTAATAGAAGTTGATCCTTTAACCCCCAGCATTTTCTTTTATTGTACTTTTACCTTTTTAATTTCCAGCATTTTACTTTATGTTTTTTTATTTTTAAGCTTTTACTAGTTATAAATATGGGTCGTAGCTAAGCCCGTTATCTGGGGTTGTGATGAATTCCAATATCACCAGTTTATAAGGGGTTATTTTATAGTTTGGGTAATACAAAGGTTTACTTATTAAGTCTTAAGCTTAATGCTTCTTGTTAACTGGCCACTAATAAGATTGATCGGGTAAACTTAAAATAAACTTGACGAATGAATTTTAGGTTTCAGCCTTAGACTTAATAGCCCACGATCTTCCTTGAGGATAGATAACCCTTTAATAGACTTCCTTACAAGATAGACATATACTTGTTGGGCGGGGGGGATAGCCACAATTGGAACTTAATCTTAATGAATCCAGGTAACTTGGTTGACATAGACATATGGTTTAATTGGGTTACACTGGGTATTTGCATCTGACCATCGACAGAGGCTTTTGCAGAATTTCATGTTCCAGGTTATTAAACCAATATATTACATAAACATGAAATAATCACTTCATCTTTAAAAAGGTATTAGAAGAATTCACAACCCTGGATAATATTGAATTTTCCTTAAATTACTTTCGCGCTATTTTTACTTGTTTTAATTTTAAAGTCTCCATCTAATCAAAACAATCAATCTGTTAGGTATTCGTAAATATTTGGCTTCATAAATTAATAGTTTAGGTATTAAGTCCTCGTGGGATCGATACTTTTTATACTACTTGAACGATACGTGCGCTTGCGTTATACGAGTGTGATTACGCACCGGTCATATATAGATACGTTAATATAAACATTATGAGGTCTATATGTGATATGATGATACTATCTCGATGTACGAGTTATTATCAATGGTTGGTAGATACACACACACACACACTTATATATATCGATATGATTGTATTTTGAACAAACATGTGATTTAATGTTATCGTTTTGTAAATTATGAGTTATTTGTCAATGAAAGATGAGTTTGATATGTGTTGCGTGATGTGATTGACATGTGGATGAATACTCTTGTTTATCTGTTTTTCGGAAAAGTATTATGAGAAATTTGTTTTTGAAGAATTTTTTTCTTTTGAACGAAATGTATTTAATTTCACTTTTGATATGATATGATATGTTTATGTCATGGTGTGCATACTACATTTTATTTGTTTTATGTTTTTGAAACCAATGTGATTGTTGGTGAAATTAGTGTCATTAAGCGAATTAACATGCATTAAATAATAAAAAACCAGAGCACAAACTCATATTTACACTAACATGCCAACTTAGACAAAACCCTAAAACTTGGAACATGAAGAAAACCTGGTAAATGACGAAACTTGCAGTCCAAGTCGAGATATATCTATATCCTTAAGAACTTATTAGCCCCGTCTCGGTGCTCTACGGGTTTTGTGGCTAACGTCCTCCCAGGATAACTTGGATTTCTCTTCTTCAAGAGGATTTCCTTAAGAAGATCTTGAACTTGGATAATGGAGGAACTCTCTCTGACTCAAAAACAATAATATGAGACTCATAAATTCGGATGGATTCAGATATCTTTAGAATGAACATGAAAACTTCCTCATAAAGGCATGAAATTGTGTCTTAAGGGCACCCTTTAATTTGGGGTGCAACTCTCCAAAGGGTTATACCCCTCCCATGCACCACTTTGAGCCTAGAAGTATGTTCTTCTAAATTGGAGGAAATGTCCCTACATATGTGTACCTTTCCCATAGGGTACCATCCAAATGACATGTCCCTCCTCCATCAACACTCCATATTTGAAGAATTTACAACAATCCCCCACAATTCTCCAAATATTAATGCAGACACTTGAGAGAGTTTCCGTGAACTAAAGCTGCATCGAAATAGGTAGCTTTCGCCTTGAACCTTTCCCAGTGAATGACAATCGGATTTACTTGGCAAACCAATGACCCATAGTTTTGAATTGTTCTGCCGTTGGTGTAAACCAAGATAATTTCCAACACATATTTTTACTTCGACCATTTCTCATTCTACGGTTGTGTTCATTTCGTCCATGAACAGCGATACTGGATTCATCAAGCACTTTAGGGAAATCAGCCTGTAAAATCCCATGGAAGTGGCCTCACTTCTTACTTGAAATAGGTGATCTACTATGAAGAGGTAATTTGTCTTTATCCCCATTAAGACTCATCTCATAATATAGTGATCATTAAAAGTCTTAACTTATCCTAACCTTGACAGACATCACTCTGCGTCATTATCGGAATGAGAAAGAGTACAAAACTCTACAGTGCTTGTTTTGAATTGCACAAAGTTTCAGTTGTCCTTTTTGAGCTTAGATTTTGGGATCTCCAGTCAGCTAGGTTGGGTTTCTACAGTGACAATTCTTAATTTATAAGCTTCAAGTTCATTGCCCTGGATGACTTCTCAACTTGCTCTATAGGTAAACCTTTAGTAAGTGGATCCGCTAGGTTTTCCTTCGACTTGACATAATCGATCGATATTATGCCAATTGAGAGCAGTTGACGTATGGTATTATGTCTCCGACGTATGTGTCGAAACTTATCATTATGAGAGCAGTTGATGTATGGTATTATGTCTCCGACGTATGTGTCGAGACTTACCATTATACATTCTATTTTGGGCTCCCCCAATAGTCGATTGACTATCACAATATATGCTTATCGCTGGCATCGGTTTGGGCCAACTTGGAATATCCTCCAGGAAATTTCGAAGCCATTTCTCTTCTTCCACTGTTTTGTCTAATGCTATGAACTCTGATTCCATAGTGGACCGGGTAATACATGTTTGCCTCGAGGATTTCCATAACACGGCTGTACTACCAAGTGTGAAAATAAATCCACTCGTAGATTTGGAATCCACTGTATTAGATATTCAGTTAGCATCACTGTTTCCCTCTAGAACAACATGATATCTTGCATAATGCAGCCCATATTTTGAAGTTTCTCTCAGATACCTCAAAACTCTTACTATGGCTTTCCAGTGGTTATATCCAGGATTGCTCGTATATCTGCTAAGCCTGTTCACAGCTTGAGCGATATCAGGTTGTGTGAAATTCGTGAGATACATAAGACTTCCAATGATTCTCGAATACTCTAATTGAGATACGCCTAAGCCGATATTCTTTGATAGATGAAGAGTTAGGTCTACATGAGTTCTAGCCATATTTAGATCTCATTTGTTATATTTCTCAAGTATCTTCTCAATATAATGAGTCTGAGATAATATATATCCTTCTGATGTCCTGGAAATCTTAATTCCTAAGATCACATCAGCTACTCCTAAATCTTTCATATCAAATCTGCTGGATAACACTCTCTTGGTAGACTGAATCATTTCGTGATTACTACCAATTATCAGCATATCGTCTACATAGAGACACACAATTACATATCCTTTTTGAGTTGAGTTGGTGTACACACACTTATCATACTCATTGGTTTTGAACCCACTTGACAACATCTCTTTGTCAAATTTCTCATGTCATTGTTTAGGTGCTTGTTTTAATCCGTATAAGGATTTTACAAGTTTACACACCTTATGTTCTTGTCCAGAAACATTAAACCCTTCTGATTGTTCCATGTATATCTATTCATCTAGTTCACCATTCAAGAATGTTGTCGTTACATCCATTTGATGTATTTCAAGACCAAATATAGATGCTATGGCTATGAGCATTCTTATTGATGTTATACGAGTCACTTGTGAATATGTATCAAAGTAATCAATACCTTCTTTTTGTCTATAACCTTTTATGACAAGTCTTGCTTTGTACTTATCTATTGATCCATCCGGTTTCATCTTCCGTTTGAATATCCATTTTTAGCCCAGTGGCTTACAACCTGGAGGAAGATCAACCAACTCCCAAGAATGGTTCTGTAGGATTGAATCAATCTCACTGTTGATAGCCTTTTTCCACAAATGTGCCTCTATCGAAGACATTGTTTCCTTATAGCTTTGAGGCTTATTTTCTAACAAGTATGTCAGAAAATTGAGTCTAAATGACTTAGACGTTCTAGCTCTTTTGCTACGTCTAGGTTCATTTGCCTCAACATTTCCATGTTGATTTGACTCTTGGTCAACCTGATTAATGTCCTGACAGTATCAATAGTTCTTTTGATAGACTCTCTTCTTTGTCTTTCCTTACAAGGAAATGTCTCTTCAAAAAATGTCGCATTCCTTGACTCAATTATCATATTCGGATTGATGTCATGAATCTCAGACATGTGTACCAAGAATCGACATGCACTACTGTTGCGAGCATATTCGATGAATATACAATCAACAGTTTTGGGGTCATATTCTAACTTTCTTAGGTTTAGGAACCATTACTTTGGCAAGACACCCCCACACTTTCAGATATTTGTAGGAAGGTACATAACATTTCCACAACTCATATAGTGTCTTGTCCAATCTTCTGTGAAGTAGCTTGTTCAGAACGTAGTTGACGGAAAGCAAGGCTTCCCCCCCATAAGTTCTGGGGCAAACCAGAGCTTGTCAATATGACGTTCATCATTTCTTTCATCGTTCTATTTTTTGCGCTTAGCAATCCCGTTTTGTTGAGGCGAATAATGAGCAGTAGTTTCGTGAATAATTCCATGATTGGAACAATATTCACCAAATAGTGACACATATTCACCACCTTTATCACTCTTGATTCTCTTGATTTTCTTGCCAAGTTGATTTTCAACTTCGTTCTTATAGTGTATAAAGCTCTCAATAGCTTCATCTTTGCTCCTCAGCAAATACACATAATAGAATTTTATGCTATCATCGATAAAAGTGACAAAGTACTTTTCTACCGCCTCTTGTTTGCACAATATTCATATCACACACATCAATGTGTACAAGTTCTAAAGGTTCAGAACTTCATTCTATGGAATGAAATGATGTTATATGTATTTTTGCTTTAACATATGCCTCACATTTATGTTGGTTATCAATTATAAATTTAGGTATAAGGTCCATGTTAATTAATTTACGCATCGTATCATAATTAACATGTCCTAACCTCTCATGCCATACATTTTGTGACTCAATAATATAAGCAGAAAATATAGCTTTATTATTAGCACTATGTCGATTGACATTCATTACATTGAATTTGAAAATGCCCTCAGTGAGGTATCATTTTCCTACATAAACATCATTTTTGGTCAATACAAATTTATGAGAAACAAATACAAGCTTAAAACCATTCTCGCTAAGGAGAGAGCCCGAGACCAAGGTCTTCCGAATATCAAGAATATGCAAAACATTCTTCAATGCAAGCTATTTTACAGATGTCATCTTCAGAACCACTGTGTCATGTCCAACCACTTTAGAGGTAGACGATTTTCCCATTATCAGATGATCGCCGCCATCGACCTTCTGATACGAGGAAAACATCTTGCTATCACCACAGATATGACGAGTAGCCCCAGTGTCTACCCACCATTCTCTCGGATTCCCAACCAAGTTGGCTTCAGTTACCACTGCCGATAGGTTCATCTTTGAGATTTCATCAGTCAGCTGCTCATCTTCAGTGACATGGGCCTCATTTTTCTTTTTCTTGCCCTTGTCCCGAGACTTCTTGTTTCTGCAGTCCTTTGTTATATGACCATTTTTTCCACAGTTGTAGCACTTCTATTTGAACTTCTTGTTACCTTGGGAAGAATCAGCTCCACTGTTCTTTCTCTTTTTGCTACCATTTACACCATCGACGATGTTGGCCTTAGACTTCATAGTCTTGTAGCTAGTCTTCTCAGACTTACTGTTGTTCTATTTGATCCTCAATCGGACTCCAAGGTCTTCAAGGTTCATATGCTTCTTTTTGTGTTTCAGATAGCTCCTGAAGTCCTTCCATGATGGATGCAACTTTTCAATGATGGTGGTAACTTGAAACGTCTCACTGAGTTGCATCCATTCATCCAATATTTCATGAATGATCAATTACAGTTCACCCAACTGAGACATTACTGTTCTTGAATCTACCATTTTGTAGTCCAGGATCATACCCACGATAAATTTCTTTTACCCGACATTCTCGGTTTTGTATTTCTTCTCGAGAGATTCCCAGAGAATCTTTACAGAAGTCATTCCTTGGTACACATTGTACAGGGTATTGTCAAGTCCACCCAAAAGGTATTTCTTGCATAAGAAGTCGCCAGATTACCATGTCTATTCTCGCAGTTGCTTGGCTGTTTTCGTTTCACCCTCCACAGGACCCGGAGGATCTTTGAGGTACTTAGCCAACTTGAGAGTTGTCAGGTAGAACAACATTTTGCTCTGCCACTGTTTAAAATTTACCCCACCAAACTTTTCCGATTTTTCTCCATGAGCGACCGATACTGTGATATTTCCGCTAGCCATATGTAATTGGAAAAACCAACAGAGGTCAATAAGTCTACAAAAGATAAATTGCACAACGATCAATAAATGATGTTGTTCAAGTGATATATCAAGTATCCATTCGTTGTTCTAATTGGACAGTAATACCAATAAATAGAGGTCCTTGAATTTTCGACTAAGGTTTCTTATGAAAAGTAAATAAATGAATATTCCCAGAGGACGAGGGGGGTCCGGAGTAACCACTTAAATCCCTGACCACTTAGGCTCTTATCGCCTTTTTGACACAATATCCTTTAAACACTTTTTCAATAGAATCTCTTAGCAATTCAAACTTAGTATTACACTTCCAATTTCACAATACAATGTCTGTGTGTGTGTCTATATATATATATATATGTGTGTGTGTGTATTAATCAACCAAGATTTGATGGAATTACTTGTGTAAGATTACACTTTTAATTCTCACTCAAATATGCAACACACAATTAAATTTCAACTTTATCATTATGTGTATGTTTGTGATAATTGAACACCCTAATAATAACTTAAATCTATACTACCAAGTTTATTGTTTTACAATATATGATTTTGCTAAGTTAATATTATAAAATATTGTAAGTTTATTTTAAACTAAAAATATTTCCAGAGCCAATTTCGTTATTGTCGTGTTCGTATCTTCGTTCGAACGAGGCTGACCAGTGTGTGCACGTTCGTGTAGCGTTCGTAAACGCGTTCGAACGAAGTGTTCCAGAGATTTCACGTTCATGTAGCGTTCGTAAACGCGTTCGAACGAAGTGTTCCAGAGAGTTCACGTTCGTGTAGCATTTGAGAACGCGTTCGAACGAAATATTCCAGATAGTTTACGTTCGTGTGACGTCCGAAAACGCGTTCGAACGTTCTAAGGAAAAAGGCTTGCGTTCGAGTTGCGTTTGAATACGCGTTCGAACATTCTTATGAAAATTCAAATTCTTGCATATGCGTTCGTCGGGTGTTCGAACGGCCTTACGTATTTTTCATGCATAGAGTATATTTTCCAGAAAATTTCTTATCAAAGCATGCGAATTTTCATCTAACAACACCAATGTTAATAAGTTCTCAAGATTGTTGGGGTAATTAGTATCATTAACCGAAATTAACATGCATTAAATAATCAAAAACCCGAACGCAAACTCAAATCTACACTAACATGCCAACTTAGACAAAAACCCTAAAACTTGGAACACGAAGAAAACTTGGTAAATGACGAAACTTGCAGTCCAAGTCGAGATATATCTCTGTCCTTAAGAACTTATTAGCCCCGTCTCGGTGCTCTACAGGTTTTGTGGCTAACGTCCTCCTAAGATAACTTGGATTCTTCTTCTTCAAGGGGCACTCCTTAAGAAGATATTGAACTTTGATAATGGAGAAACTCTCTTTGACTCAAAAATAATAATATGAGACTCACAAATTCGGATGGATTCAGATCTCTTTAGAATGAACATGAAAGCTTTCTTATAAAGGCATGGAATGGTGCCTTAAGGGCACCCTTTGATTTGGGGTGCAACCCTCCAGAGGGTTATACCTCTCCCATGCACCACTTGGAGTCTAGAAGTATGTTCTTCTAAATTGAAGGACATGTACCTACATGTATGTACCTTTCCCATGAGGTATCATCCAAGAGACATGTCCCTCTTTCATCAACACTCAATATTTGAAGAATTTACAACATTGATGTATGTATATAGGGCTTTGTCTAGCTGCAATGAACCGATTTGTTACCTATGTTGATATGGTCATGTTTCGGACTATGTCTGATTTGTGCGCACGACCCATGTATTAGATGCCTGATATTTTCATCCAGTCGACTTGGTTCTTGGATGTCTGATACATGTTAGGATAAGTCTAGTTTTGGTTAAGGTATCTGTTTAGATGAGATTCATCTCATACATATTCCAAAATAGGTAACGAGTCACGTACAAGCTTCATTTGATCGTTTTGATATACGGTTTGCGTAAGTATATTTTGGTTGTGTCTCTCGTTCATTTCTGATATACATATATGTATATTAGTATATCCTTAATCAATTTACTATTGATGATTATGGTACAATTGTTATGTAGAAGATTTGGACAATTGTATAAGTTATGTTTATGAGTTTGGATATGTTTGTATGTAATTTGAGTTTTGAACGTTAGAAAAGTTTTGCTTATAAAGTTTCTGATTTGTATCATGTATGCCTCATGAAATTCAGTTTTTAGATTTGTATACATCTATGTAATTTCAGAGGACTTTGTAAATGAAGAGCATAAAGAATAGTACCAAGATTGAAAGATTTTCAGTACAATATGTTAAAGACTTTCCAACAACTTATATTTATATGATTATATGTATACGTACTATTATCAAGGTTTATTCTCGTCTTTTATGGTATAAGTGTGATTACTTATTGGATTTTATAACTCACACCATAATATAAATATTGTAGTTGTAGTTGTGGTCCATTTTATAAATATATGGTGATCTTGATTCATGATCGTTCATGCGGTGATATGAGAATGAAGCATCTTATATGATGTGATCATATATGATTGGACCCAGATATAAATGAATTTCTTCTAAATATTTGTTTAAATGTATGTTATTGTACTATAAAATGATGATGATGATGTAACGATGAAAACTTATTAGTAAAATTTTCCCAATTATTTTTAAATTTGTAGTTACATAAGGAGATGTTGATTTTAAATTTTCAGATGATTTTCAAGGTCTCTATGACAAGTTTTGAGAAAAATATTTTTGAACACTTCATCACTCATAATTTAAACCTTCACCGAAAAGTCAAAACCAACATTAACTGTCCATTCATAAAATACATTAGAATAAAGGAAATCTTCTAAAATCACTCCATGAATAATTATGTTTTAAACGAATTGAAATAAAACTTGGTGATTATGCGAATGCGAGGAAGTCGGATGTTTTTTACAAAATTAATCCCCGATTTCGGATTTTTGAAAATCATCCCATTCATAGAAATATTCATTTTCTCAATTCTTTTTTAGAAATTTTAATCACCTCTCAATTTATGATTGTTTAAATTTTTAGTGATTTTTGGAGGATATTGAGAAATGAGTTGTAATTTTTTTTTCCAATCATATAAAATGTCAACTTCACTCTTCCTAATTAATTTCTAATTAATCTCTAAATATTTTCAATTAATCGCAAATCATTTAGGGAAAACAAGAGATCTCCTCAAGTTGGATGGGATCTCTTCCCTTATCGGGGAGATAGAGAAATCGAATCGAGTATTAACGGAATGGACTAGAAAAGAGGGACATGGAGATACAAGGAAGGTAACCTTCTTTTTGTTCATTTTATGAGTCCATAGAAATGCGAATATTTGTGAACAAAAGAAACTGTCGATTTCTGATTAAACGGCAAAACAAAGCTTGTCCGAAAAAGAGAGTATAATTGGGCTGGCTCTTTTGAGCCTGGACTCATTAGAGGCCCACTGGATCCTTTAAGTTTGGGATCATTACAGGCCCACTCTATGACTGACTGGTACAAGAATATGATCTATGAGATATGAATGTTCATTTCTGCATTGTCACTGACAAGCTACATTGGCATGGCTATAAAAATGAAGCATCCATCATCACAGTCACTTGAAAGCCAGTTAATAAGGTGCTAGTCTTATAAAATAACATACCTTCTATCCTTTTCGTTGCTTCTTCATCATGGGCGATACCCAAATACCCAATAGCCCCCCCCAGTATATCCCATAGGAAGATAAACCTGGGATCACCATTAATAATCTTCTTTCCTTTTCACTGCTGCTAAAACTAAAATTGTTGATCATTATAATGCATCAAATGATCTACAATCATATTATCTAGGCAAAAAAATAAAAAAAAAAAAAAAATAAAAAATACAGTTTTGAATACACCATTGCGCCGAACTCGCAGCACAGCATTAACAATGCAAGAACTTCAAAAGACCATCCTATATAAAATAAGATTACAGACAGCAGAGGTTATCAAATCTTGTACTCTCACATCTTGCATACTACTTTCAGGTACAGCGCTCTATCTGAGACACACGGCCTATCCCGGAAAAAAAAAAAAAAAAACTGGAATGTACCTTGTAAGCCCTGCTCTATCGTTAATTACATTGTAGTAAAAGATATCTGATCTACCAATCATGTACAACAGCAATCATGTGAATATGGAGATACAACATGCACGCCAAATCCCAGGAGCAAACATCTATTCAGAATCAACCTGTGCTTTCTTTTTTGACTTTGAGGCCTTCTGGCTCAACTGCTTCTTTGAAGTTGGCTCCACAAGAAGTAAACGTGACATTACATAGGCTAAGAGTTCCTCCCGGTGAGAGAATGTAAAGTCCAGGTGGGCATACTCAAACTCGTTGTATGATACATCTACACCCGAATCCTTCATCAACTTATAGTGCTTCCTTACCATTGAAGGTCGAATTACCTTGTCCTTACGCCCAGCGACCAGATCAACTGGAATATCAATAAATCCATAATATTCACCCAAGTCCAATGGCTCGGGAGAACCATACACTTCCATGTTCTCGTGTGCACTACCATAATCAAACATTCTAAACTTTCCAGTATGCTTCATCTGTGCAAGGTGGTGAGCCACACGGAATGAAACTCCCGGCATGTCATTCATGTTGTAGTGTGGCAGCCCTAGAACTCCAACCCAATTTGAGCTGTCTCCACCAACAACATAACTCATTAGGGTTTGAACCAGTCCTCCAACTGCAGGGTAGTTATGGAAGTCCCGAGCCAACTTGTTCAGTAGCATACGGAAGAATCTGGTTGGTATGTAGAAGGCCGGCACTATATATGCCAGAAATGGAGCAAAAAGAAGAAATAAATACTCCACAGCCGTAAAAACTAGTGTGGAATCATCATGAAAACCAGCTGGAGATAATAAAATTAATCTCGAGAGTCTGTGTGGCTTCTCTTCAATTCGGCGGATTATGACATACATCAATATAGCAGCTCCCCCCAAGCTATGACAGATTGCACAAAGTTTGTAAGGCTGACCCACATTTATTTCTTCCTTGAGATCAGGTTGGCTTACTTTCAATTCTGAAGTTTTAATCTCATGAATCTTTTCTATCATAGCTGGAATATCCTCAGTCCCATGCTCATTGATGGAGTACCGCCAATACCTACATTACATTATTCCTTCTAGTTAAAGACCATTATCATACCCTAACAATCATCTTTTACAGGTGTGTGTCTGTGTAGTTTCTGGTAAGGACTAACCGCCGTGAGGAAAAGTTTTTGTTAACATGCTCTCTAGAAACCAAACCGCGAAAATTCCCAAGGAAAACATCATAACCTGTAGAAGAGAGAAGAAAAAACAAGCAAACACAGGTATATACTCATTCTGAAAAGCGATGAACGTTGAATTGGAAGCTGTAAATATTATAAAATGATTTGTAGCAAACCTTGATCATAAGCTGCAAATGCTGGGGAACCAACAACTCCATTAGACACCCACCTGCCAACAGAATCCACTTGTAAGAGTCAATCAAAGGTAATATATCAGCAGTAAAGCATCAAATTAACACAAAAGAAAACAGGTATTGGAGACATCTGGATGAGCACCAAATTGACAAGCATGATTATTATAGTAAAAATGCAGATGCAGTCCACTATAAAGACAATGTAATATGCATACTTTGTTCAGACCGCCTATAGATATATGTACAGCTCCTTCTATCCATAATTTCATGAGACTAGATCAAACTCAGTGTCCCATCATAATCAACAGAATAAAGAAAAGAATTTACCCCATGGATGAATCCAAAATTCCATGCTGTAGATAAACAGCCTTCCGCGCATCACGTCTGTAAAATGATGGCACCAGCATCAGACATCATGAGTCCAGAAAAGTTTCTAATTTGACAAAAAAAAACCAACCATACCTGGGAATTCTTTCCAACAGAAGAACATATCCATCAGAAGTTACCACATGAATAGCCTCATATGGATACCTAAAAAAGATCAAAGAGTTAGAAACATGGATAGCCTCATATGGATACCTAAAATATGTCAAAGAGTTAGAAACATGAATAGCCTCACATGGATACCTACATGACATGATCATACGTCCATGAACAAACATGAATTAGTAGCCAACAGAAGCATTGTCCTTACCCAAGTTCTGTGATAACATCTCGACACGTACGAGCATCTGTATTCATAACCTGGTGAAAAGTAGTTTTCCTTTCTGAAATAGATGGATCATTCTCTCCAAGGGTATCTGTGTGCACGGAGGTATCATAAACATCACGATGAATATCTTCAGTGTTATTGTTGTCAGACGAAAACCATCTCCAAGCCATCCTAAACGCTTCAGATGGGGAAAGAAGAAAGTGTGCAGCCTTGTGAAAAAAATCAAATATACTTTCTATGAAGATCTCAATTGCTAGATGAAGGTCCTGGTTGACATAACAACATAAATGAGCAACGAGAGAAAGACATTAGAAAAGAAATGATGTGTGCACTACATCTGAGGCCAGTGATATATATAGAAGTAATTCCACAAACCTCAATGACACCACGTCTCCTGTCTGTAGTGCGGTGAACAACATGATCCTTGGGGGTGTGCACTCTCTTTATAGACTGTAAATGCAAAGGCCGGCGGCTTGTAGAAAGAGCTTTTGATCCCCTAGTATAGGACAAACGACCTATATGAAATGGTATTCTGAGCAGAAATTTTGCAGGAAACAAAATCCATGAAAGTATGCTTATGATCCACCCAGACTGATGCCTTTCATACTTGGTGAAACTAGTTGCCCTGGAGACTCGTGAACTGTACGATGATGGTGATGCAGGAGTTACTCCATCAATATCTTCTTCTCCAGAAGAGTAATCTACACTTGAAGGATCAGAATCCATAGAAAGCTCATGAACGAACCGGTTGAATGAGGACACACCACTATCACCATCAAGAAGTGCAAATTGAATTAGAAGACATCATTAATCACCAACCAAAATGAACAATAAAGAGCGAGAGATTTTGATTTGTTCATCTAAACTATAATTCAATAAAGGAAGAGTGCAAACAAGCACTAAGAGAAGAATAAGAGATCCGCAGCAGCACATGTACAAAGGTAGAAACGGAAGAGAAACAGAAAAACAATTCTGCAGATAAATTCTTAAGCTGCTATTATTATGCAGAAAATAAACTTTGCTATGATTGACTGGATTTAGTCAGCAACTGTCAAACAGCAAACTGACACACACACACCATTAGAGGATGGAAACATGCAACCTGAATACATCAAAAGAGAAATAGAAAAGTCTGAAAATAAACAGTAGATAGACAAGTTTAACATATTCCACTCACTATAATTGAGTAATTAGCCATAATGTCAAGGTTATAAGGACAAGCATCAATACTAGGCACTTCAAACATAATTTGAAGTTGATTCAAATCACGAAACTGCTTGAGGTTCTCACGGGTAGAAATTTTTGTTCTTTATACATAGTCTTAGTGGCATGCAAGGGTATTTCGACATAAATGCACAAAAAAGAGTCAATTGTTATGTCACCTAACTAAAGAACATAACAGCAAAAATCTGAGGACAAGAGAGATTCAAATATGAAGATGAGAGTTTAAGCAGATATTTTCTACAAACACAGACAGTAATATAACAAATTTCAGATAAGAAGTTAATGAGGAGACAAGTCAATATCTTGTCCAAGGTGTAAGAAACTAGACTTTGTCATAAAAGTCATAAAAAATGACACACAAGGGGATGGAAAATTCAATCTGTCCAAAACAAAAGAATAACATAAATAATAGGATTCATTCAAAACTCTACCAACTAACCTCGAAGAGGTATCTAATAAAACAGAAATTAAAATAACCATTTGCCAAAAACGGGAATCCTCAATTGCACAATATAATGCCAAAAATTGCTATCCACTTCCATGCAAGCAAACTTTGTGTATGTCGGTAACTATTGGGGTCTGCTTACTTTTGAAAGCACGCCACTTTCACTAGCCACCCACCAACTAATTATATTTAACAACCAATGATTCCAGTTCCACGCTAAAGCAACTGTTGGATCACAGAACCTCAAATCCGAAACATACCTTCAAAGATTCTAAAGATACAGAGGCTTGTGCCTCAATTTGCTCTTGTACAATTATACAATTATTCTTCGTCATAACATATCACACCATTCAACCAATTCAACATCTGTAATAATAATTATCTATAATGTGCCGATCATGAAACAAATCATTTCCTAGCATTTACAAAGTGATAACACAAATACAAATAAATTTTTGCTAGAAATGCATAGATCATAACGAATTACATATATATGTATATATATAAACTTACTTCTCCATCCAACGGGGAAATCGAGGACCGCGGAAAGTCGGCCTGAGCTCCCAGCCATGCATGCCTTCAAGAATAGTTGCCTTCCCCGGTAAAACGGCCAATAAAAGCGCCGAAATTCCATTGATCAGCCTCACAATGTTGTTTAATGACTCGTAAGTAAACGTCTTCACTGACCTGCACTAAAAACCAGACACGCAAATACAATAATTGTAACAGAAATTATTCATTTCATCACAAAATCTAACAACAATTTTCAAATAATAATAATAATAATAATAATAATAATAATATTATTATTATTATTATTTGAATCAAATCCAGCAATTATTAAGATATGAAGAAATGATAGGACTTACTCTTTGGCAACCGCGAGGACGTTATCAACGAATCGCTGCATGATTTTTTTGTTTGTTTGTTGGTTTGTTAGTTTCAATCTGATATTCAGAAATTGTTTTGAAAAAACAGAAAATAAAAACGAACCCAAAAATGGAAGAGAAAATTTTTGAGAGAGAGATTTTAGGAAATGGATAAAAATAAAATAAAAAATGGAATCCGATTTTTGGGAGACAAGAGGAGGAGGGGGAGGCAAGGCAAAGCAACGCCGATTCTTTCCGTACGGAGAAAGTTTGGTAATTTTCCCCCACAAAAGAGTTACACGTGGAGATTCGTTATTGGACGTTCGGATATGTGTCATTGTCATAGCAACGCTGTATGGATTGAGGGTACACGTAAGTGGGATTTGTCAGCACGTGGATGGCGATGAGTGGTGACTGGGGTCGGCATGATGGACGGCTGTGATGCTTTAGGGTCCCAGACTTTGATTTATAGAGTGGATGAGAAGGGAAGTTTTATATTTTTCTATTTGTTTAAGGTGGGGACAAAATGAGGTTGCTTTAACCCCTCGTGGTAAAGTTTGAATTTGAAAATAATTTTATCGTTTATTTCATGTTTTTTTTTTTTTTGCCCTTTTTTGATTGCTTGCAATTTGCATTGATATATAATTTGCCCAATAATAACTGATTAATTAGTCTAATCTTTATTATGAAGAACAATCACAATCACTTTATGAGATTTGGTTTAAATCTCGATAAATTTATGCTTACAATATATATATATATATATATATATGATTATGCCTATTAAAATGTGAATTAATTTATTAAAGTTTGATTGAATTATCTAAAACGTGACCGAATTAATTGAAAAGTAAATTAACACACAAACGAAGTGATTGAGCGTAGAAAAAAATATGATTGCGACCGAACATGTTGAAAATATGACCAAACTCATTAAAATATAACTGAACTCACTAAAATGTGAGTATATTCTAATGGACATGATGAGCATTTTTTGACTAATTTTTTTTTTTTTTTGACAAGGATACTCATAAAAAATATTTAGTTTATTTATTAAAATTAGAGGAAAGAGAAAATGAATCTTCACATAGAAGAGAGAGAGAATGTCGGGTTCGATTACTTAAAGCGAGAAATATTGGGTTAAAAAAATAAAAACACAGTGGAGTAAACATAAAACTAAATCAAGGACTAAATTAGGAATTCAGGATAGACTTAGACTATATTTGCAGGCTGTGTAGTAGGCTAGGACATATCCAATCTTCTAACCCTTGATCTACTTGAAAATAAGCAAATGGAATTTCTCTATAAATAAGGAAAGAAATGATGATTTTAACCTCGTGGAAATCTGAATTTAAGATGAAAGATTTAAACATAAATATTAAGTAGATATATATATATATATATAAGTGTTTGAAAATAATCGGTCCGAAATCATCAATTTCTTATAAATATAAGAACAAATTTTTTATTTTTTTCATTGAAATATGTCGATAATAATATTTATTTTAATGTTATGATCTTAAATCAATAATACATTAAAAAAATCATGAAATATTTTATATTTTAGGAGATATATAATTTTTAAATTAAAAGTTAGGAAACAAATATTTATTATTTTATTGAATTGACATGTGGAGTGGCATATTTTTTTTTATTTTTATTTATTTATTTATTTATTTTGTAAATTAGTGGCATTCCATAAAATAATTAATGGTAACATTTGTGTCATTTTACGGGTGGGTGAGTGAACTAAATGTAAAATGAAATTTCCGCTTAGATTTAATGGGATAAACCTCTTCATTTTCGACTAAAAATAATTCTCCTTTTACGGTATTTCCAAAATAGTTGAATGAAAATGATTTTAGTTATCATGTTAATTAACACATAAAATATATTGTGATTTGAATTTACAATGTGTCCTGAACAGTATTAAATAAATGAAATCAATCATTTGATAGTCAAATTAATTCCATTGGCTCAACTATTATTTATTTATTATTTATTATTTTTATTTTTATTTTTATAATTAGAATCCATCCAATTAGTGTTGGTGTTAAGAGTTGAGTGGCCTTAGACGGGTTTTTGAAAATGAGAACCTTAAGTTAAGTCAAGTTATTAATTAATAACATAGTCTAAAGATATTTAGGGTCCCAAATTTTTCACACTTGAAAGGATTTGGGGATGTAAAATTTTTATCACGTTTTGATTTTGATTATTAAAAGAGCAAATGAAGACTAGCTAAATATATAGATGATTTTTATTAACAAAAGAAAAAAAAAACGATGGAAAAAATTATATAATTAAATTTAGGGCCCTCAAGTCTGCCTACTCTTTAAGACCAGATTTAAGTAGTGTATTAAATAAATAAATAAAATTACATTGAAGATTAATTTAGTTAAAAATAACAAGTACCAGTATGTTATTGCCGACCAGGAAAGTTAGGTAAATGGTCTCTTTCAAGTTTCAACTCAATAATGAAAATATCGTCCCTACAATTTATTGATCGTTTTGACTTTTTTTTTTTTTTTTTTTTTTTTTTGGTAGTGTATCTGAATTTTAATTTACATGCATTTCATGTGTTTGTTCACAAAATGAATGGCTAAAATTCTAAGTAAGAGGAGGAAAAATTATTCAACTTGCACTCATTTTCAAGCCTAAAGGTTTTGATAAACTAGTTATACGCCAGTGTAATTATGCAAATCTTATGTTAATGGGATGGATCCAGCTGAGCTTATTGGCGTGTATAGTTATTACCTTCATCGGTGATTTCTGCAAATCCAAACTCAGAAACCAACGCCAAGTGATCGCTGCCCAGTTTCTGCATTAACAAAGGGATTCTGATTTGTGAGATTGAATTATTGAAACTTTCATGGATATACAAGATTGTGATTGATCACTAACCAATCTGCATAATAGCCTCAAATATTTTCTTAATTTAGCAACCCATTTTCTATATGATGATTTTTAAAAACAAACTGCTCTTAAAAAAAAACTATGTTGCAAATAGGAAAAAAATGGTTAAGAGTATCTAGAGATGGCCAACGGGCCATGCCGCCCATCAAGTCCGGCATGCGTCCGTACGGACTCAGAATGACCCAATATTTTGAGTCATGATGCCCGCGAAAGGCCGGCCAATAATAATTCTTTTGGTTATAATGGGCCATGCTATTTGGTTGATATACTTGACACGACCTGTTGGCCATCTCTAACGAAACCTCTGGAAGAGGATGGTGTCATTCTATGCAAAGAACTTTTTGATGAAGTTTCCAAGTACTGCAGTATGATATAGCAAATCCAACACATTCCATTGTTCTTACCTTGCACGGAAGGCCGCCTGTCCTCCTCAGGATATCAACTGGAAGGGTATCCAAAACCCTAGTAGGTATTAGACCATTCGAGTACCTGTATCCAGAACAAACAATCTGATGTTTCATTATAATCATTATAACTAACACAACCATTAGGATCATTATTACAACTTGTCACAAAATTCATTTACCATAAATAGTCAACAGTTCCGAAAAATTTTGAGTGGTATGAAGTAGCTAAGGGTTCACCAGCGAAGTCCCTTGTTTTTGCGGAACCCTGACAAAAAGAATATTGGTTATAATAGATATTCCTAGATATGATAAAGAATTGTCCTATTAGAGGAAACTAAAATCTATTTTACCTTCACCGAGGCATATGAGCTTTTAAGCTTCAACGGATGCACAGCTAAATAACGCTCAGCATTTCCAGTTGCAACTTTAATCTCTGCCTCTGTCCAGCCATTCTGAAAAAACCTGAAACCAGCAGAGAACTTGAGATGTTGTTTTTTCCATTGCAATCAAAAGAAACAAATTATTCTAACAAAACACTTCGAGGGACAGGCAAGAAACATCCTGAGGAATGACAATCACACATGATCATTCTAATAAAATACGATTAAATCGTAATACGATTGAAAGAATTGTTCTTGAAGACATGCTCGTATCGATTACAGGTTTAGAAACATCTATTCTAAACATTGGCATAGCACTCCCAGCTTAAGACATAAAAAATATAATTTAACAGCTCTAGAATTTCACAATTCAGTGGAACTTGAATTCATGGCACATGAAATGACAATCATAGAAATATACTTTCAGTGGACACAGAAGTGCTTTCATGTTTTTGGTTTTTATATAGAAGCAAGTCATCATGCCCTCTGGTCAGAAGCTAAAAAATAATCTGTAACATCAGTTTTAGTTATTGGATTCAAAGTTTAAAATATAACGAAGTGGAAAAACACATGATATATCCTTCCATAAAAAGACATTGGCCTGAGTCCAAAACCACCTAAATCCAGCTTAATTGAAATTTATAGTCAAGCTGCTCTTTAAAATATTGATTATTGATCATGCCAGAAACTGATGCATGAAGGAATAGATGGTAAAAGAAGTAGTATGTGTCATGCTTAGAAAGATAAACGATACCCATCCATCACAGCAAATGGATTGATAATTTCTTCTTTGACCCCAAAAACTTGAGTAGGATGACAACTTCTCTGACCGGATAAGTCTCTTCTGTCATATGACTTGATATTTAGCTGCGAAAAGAAACAAAATGTAATCTCAAAGAACAACACTGAGTAAATGGGTAAATATATGGTATAATACATTAGTACTGTTGCCGCAGATGTGAAATTCAGATAGTAAATAACTTAATGAATTTCACCTCTGATGATGACAAGAACTTGTAAATTGCACTCTGTTAAAGAAAAAGAAAAGCTGTCAAATTTATTATTTTGAGAAACAGTGTTCCACAGCAGTAATGAACACTAGATAGAGAAATGACTTTAGGTACCATACTTGAGGAGTGACATTGAAATCCCCAGCAAGCACAACAGGGATATTACCCCATTTCTCTGCAATGATCCGTGCCCTCGAGGAAAGAAAACAAATCTAACAAGCCAAATAGCTCATTATTAAATGGGAGCAAATAATGCAACAAGAAGTAAATCTAAAGAACCTTCGGTAAAAATCATATTTGTAAAGAAAGTGGAAAACATAGGGAGGACGGCATAAGCGTGCATTCATAACTAAGAAAATAACATGCAAGTTCATACCGTAGGTAATCATACTCTACGCTTGCATAAATATTTTATAATTTGCTGTTCAATCTGAAATAATTTTACTCTCCCAAAAAAAATAAACTTCACGACGCATTGAAATAAAAAAAAAAAATCTGTTGAAATCTTAATGTGATTGATTTGGGGTATAGTGTGTGGGATCCTTGGGGCATTGTAGGGATTTTAAAGTTCACTGTGAGGACAAACTGGTCAACGGAAACACATATATAACGTTACTAGAGCTTGAATCAAAACAATTGATAGTTGCAGGAACAACATTTAGAATAAATACATTCAAGTGTAAAAAGGCTTACTTGACCTAATTTCACTTCACCGCGGTTTGGGTTATAAAGCACGTGAATGTTACCGACCAGTACTCTTCTTGATTTTTGGCTGCACATCTGCCTGTAAAGGTGGAAGTTAGATACAGAGGAAAATACTTTTCCAGTAACAACTCATAAGAATATATCAGAATATGTTGGCATTCAATTAAGATTACAACATTTATGGTGCAACGCAGCTATTAATTTCTTAGGTTGAATGCACGCTTATGTTAGTTATTTATTTTCTAGGTGGAATCACTTTTCCTGGCCTTCAAGGCATTCTAGCAAATATAAGTCTAAATTAACTGATAATTGCTTGCTAACCAACAATACGAGCAAAAAACCATCTAAGAAGAGTGACATACCTACAAGTTCACGCATGAAAAATGATTATATACTTCTAAACAACATGTATGCCCTTAGTCTATGAACAGCGCAAAAACAATAAAAGTTCATAACAACAGTTCAAAACCACAATGTTCCAGCCTATTAGTCTTTCTTATTCTGGCAAAAAGTTCATAACTAAGGCTCAAATTACTCAGAGAAATGATTGAACCAGAGAAATGTAGACCAATCACAAAATGCATAAGATGAATAGGTGCCTCAAAAGCAGAAAGTTGGGCAACATTGTCACGAAGGCCAAACTCCTTAAATTCGATGCTTGCTTGCTCTAATAACCGAAACCTAAAAAAAAAAAAAACAAGAAACAAAAAAATATGAATAACAAATCCAATTTCCAAATAACAAAAATGAACGAACCACAACTCTCACTTATCAGCTTTCCAAAACATAGCACAACCATCAACATTATCTCCAGTTCGCCGCTGCCATTGCAAACACTTCATTTAGAATTTTTCTACAATAAAATCGGACACACAGACATCAAAGAGAAAATTAACCTTGTAAAGACCGGCATATCCCGCTTTCCCCAAAACATTTGAAACATCAAGATACCGATCCACCTCCTAACATAATTATATAAACAGTAAATACTCGTAAGTTTAAAATCTTACTGAAATTTCAATAAATCACATTTTTAATCAAATAAGGAATAATAAAACCTTACTTGCATACAGATAATATCCGGGTTCCATCCAATCAATTCTTCACATATCATCCTTTTGCGATGGTTCCATTTCATATATTCATAACGAACATTTGGATATAAATCTCTATGTTTGAAAGCATTTTTATCTCCCAATGTGTTATATGACACAACTGTGAATCTCTCTGCATCATACAGAAACATAATATAAAATATTGTCTAAAAATAAAAATAAATAAATCATAGAGTATTTTTTTAAAAGGGCTATTCACATTTTATCATTAAAAGTTATTATGAATTTTAAAATATTATATTTTACTGACAAATATCATTATACTACTTGATAGTTATATTATAACATTAAGGTCAACTTGATATTTTTTTTTTTGAAATCATTGGAATCCCCACCGTCAAACCACTATTTCTTGAAATCCCGGCTGTCTCGGGCTCTTATAAGAAACAAACTCATTGTATTCGAACTCAAGACTCCAAGATGAGATCCTGAGTCTTACACCACCAACCAAGTCACGCCACTCGAGGACCGGTCAAATTGATCCATTAATATAAAGTAATAAAAAGTTGGATTTTATATAATTTTAATAATAAAATATATATTTCAAAATTTGATTAATAATAAAATATAATATTTTAAATTTCGTAATATCTAATTATTATTGCCATAAAATATAAATAACCCAAAAAAAAAAATACCCTGTGATGCAATTGGATGAGGATCAGCGTGGATCCAGTGGCGAACAATATCAAGAGAAGCTTCATCGAACGGCTTACGTCGGAGAGGGTTGTACCATCGACGGCTGTAGGAACGAGCTGACGGCGATGATGAAGAGGAATATTTGGGACCAGTGAAGCCGCAAGAAATATTAGTGTTAGTAGCTTTCGAAGAAGTGAAGACGATGAAGCGCCGGAACTTTCCGGAGCGTCCGCTCGACGCGGCGGTGGCCGCCGGTGGGATCTGGCCGAGCCAAGAAGAAGAAGTGGCTTCGAACCTCATTGATCGAAGGTTCGGTAACTACTCGCCGAAAAATTTGGCGCCACACCTTCTGTGCAGTTTTATTTATCACTTTATCTAATATATCCATAACACAATAATTACACTTGTATCCTTTGACTTATAACATTGACTTAGTTGACAAAATTTTACATAAATATACTTAGATGTGTTGGAAAATATAGTATATTACCATTTATTATAATTATTACACGGTGCACACTTTGTGTAGGTTGAAGATATATTTTAGATATTGATCTTGTAAATGTTCCAGATCTTGTCGATTTTATAGTTTAAATGAGACAATCGATTTACGTACACGTAATATTTATAACTCATTCGTTTATCTCTCGGTTCTCAAATAATATTTTTAATTCACTATACAATAGTTAACAGTCAGAGTAGGGGTGGCAATTTGGGTCAGGATTCGTTTATTTGTTCTATTCGATTCGCTTTAAAGCGAATACGAGTTTGAAAAATGGATTCGTTTAATAAATGAGTTAATTCGATTCGATTCGTTTATTAAACGAATCGAATACGAATTTAAGCTCATTGATTCGTTTATTCGTTTAGGATTCGTTTTATTATTTTTATTTATTAGTTCTTGTTAATTTTCAATTAATATTCGAGAAATTATAGCTATTTATCATATAAAAAGTAATATTTTCTATATTTGGTGAGATATTTTTAGTAAATATATTAATTACATATTTCATATCTATATATTTATGAAGATTAATGTAAATCAAGTGTGGTAAATTATTTTATTAAATAATATCATTGACTAAACGAATATTCGTATCCGATTCGTTTAATAAACGAATCGAATACGAATCATGATATTAAGATTCGTTTAATAAACGAATCGAATACGAATTCATCACGTTTTGATTCAATTCGTTTATGATTCGATACAAATTCGATTCGTTGATTCATTTTGTCACCTCAAAGTCATAGTCTGCATCCTGAAGGCAAGTAAATAATAAAAAATTAATTATAAAGATTAAGTGTTACGTATGTTTTTAATTTTAATGAGAGATTATAATATGTTTTCTTATTAATTGTATAGGTTAATTGTATAAATTAAGTGTCACATATGTTTTTTTATTTTAATTTTAATGATTAATAATAATAAATTAATAAAATTAATATGTTTCTTACTTTAATAATTGATTTTGTTTCTATATTGTAATAATTTTCTTATGTTAATATTTTAATATTTTAATTTTATAATTTAATAATAATAAAATAACTGTAGAGATATTTGAATTTTATAATTAATAAAAAATAATTATCATAGAGATTAGGTTAATTTTATATAATTTAATAGTATTTTTTTTAATTTTAATATGATAGTTTAATATGCTTCTTGTTATAATAGAATTTTTATAAAATTATAAAATTTATTTTTATTTTATTAATTTATTAATTTATTAATTTAATTTTACAACTTTAATATGAAGTCGTCACGTGACACGATAATAAGGTTTAAAAATATTTAACTTATATATTCATGAGAATTCTCAGGTCCAGACCATGCAGACGTTTTATCATCCGTAATAAAATAATATTATTTTATTATTATGCGGACGATAAAATATTCACATGATCTGTACCTGAGTCGGCTTATATATTATATTTACATGACTTAGGTTGAAGGGTGAATTTTATTACTATATTAAATTACTTATTACTCATTTTGTCCTTTCAATTGAGCTTTAAAATTGGAACTCAAATATTGACGTGTGAACCTTATATGCAGGTAGACTTGCAGTACAAATAATTTGTTAATGGTATTTTCAAGTACTATGGTATTTAAGTAGCACGGCATGGGTAAAAGAGTAACTCCCTTCTTGATCAAGACCATTAATACGACTCAACCATTCGATGTTGCATGCGCCAACGGTAAGGGACCGATCATAAAGTGATTGGTGACCGCCCACTTAAGCTCGGATGACCGGTCATTATCATATCGGTGACAGCATTCTCATTTCAGAGGACCATTGTGACCGACCTCTTTAAGACCGAGCAGATGGCAATATATGTTACAGGTGATAAGTCATCCTATTTTTACGGGATAAGATGATAAGTCATCCTATTTTTATGGGATAAGATGATAAGTCAGTGTTCTTATAGAATTTAGATGAAGGCGAAGGTAGTTTCGGCCAAGAATTTTTGTGGGAAAGGGAAACCGCCTCTTTGCTAGTATAAATGAGAGGGGAGAACATACTTGAAAGAGAGAGATAATAATTTATCAGACCTGTAAACAAGTAACATCATTTTTTCAGTAATAGAATATCATCCGTTTTGTGTTCGTGGATGTAGGTTGGATCTGATCCGCCGAACCACGTTAGATCCTTTTGTTGATTAATGTGTTCATCTATCTTTTGCCAAATTTGTTTTTGGTTTCCCATAACAAAAACAAATTCACAGTTGCAGGAAGATTGTCTCGGGAGCGAAGAGCCCTTATTGCCATTGAGACTAAAATCAGCCGTCAACATAATTTATAATCTTTCTCATCAAAATAATAATAAATCGATTATTGCTTGGAATGTAACAAAAACACTGACATTGTGTCAGATTTCTCGTCCGGTGAAAGACTATTGCTTAACGCTTGGTTGCCATTAAGTGCATATATTGATGAGAATATTTGGAGTTATTATACTGATTTATCATTAAGGTCTTTTTTAGTTTCAGACTAAGATCGTCAAGAAATAGCTATTGCCTATGTTGACATACATTTTGTGCAAGTTTTCTTACACTCTCATTACCATGTATCACTCATCCCAATTTCCAACATAGTGATGGGAACATTCGTCGTACAAAGTTAAAAGATGTGCCACTCGTTATAGGATACGTAATCAGTTGTGGTACGAAGTATTGGACATATCACCAAGTGCGTCGAGATGAGACTTTGAAGGCAACATAAATTAAAATTTGTGTTTTTATATTTTTATTTGTATTTCTTTACTGTGTATTATTATATGTACTTTTCTCTAAAAATATATTTTGCTAATAAGTAATGTTAAATAAATTAATAAAGAATCAAAAGAAAAATAAATAAATAAACACAAAATAAATAACAATAAATAAAAAATTTAATTAATTAATAAAATTCTGGGGACAACGGAGAGGGTAAAAAATAATTTTGAGGGGGGGGGGGGGGGGGGGAGCAAGCCTCTATATAAAAAACATCATAACGATGTAATTATACGGTCATAAAAGCTCAAATACAAACTCAAGATATCTGAAGACTCAACATAAGTTATGATGAAACCTAACAAATAAAAACAATTTATGTATTAAGTGTTTCTCGTAACTGGTATGAGTACATATTCACACCTAAAACTATTAAGGCACATGAGGAATTACGGGATCGACATGTCCCCACCCCAGTCTTAACGCGACATTAATGACTATATATTCTTAATTAGAAATGAACCAACATGATACATACATTGCACGTGAAACTTTTACAACAACATACAGTTAATTTAATACATAAAAAAACATATATATGAAATTGTACAAACGTTTCATAAAGTACCATAAAACTCCATTATTCGCCTACAGTGTCAGATCTACCCATTCAAATCTTTTGTATGTAGAAGAAAATACTATTATTCCGACAAAAGACAAAAAAAAAATTATAAAACCAGCTTCAAATGTTGAAATTCTATCAATATAAAGAGTAGATTCGCATATAACAGATACGAGAAACAAAATTCACACAAAAACCAAATAAAAAATGAGAGAGAGGTTGGCCATTGATTCATCGGAAGAAAATTTCCGGTGAACCACCAGTGGCCTAGGGAAAACAAGATGACAGGGAGAAGCAATAATGCAATGCAGAGAACGTAAAAGAAAAAAAGAGGGGAAAAAGAGATGAGAAGTGGAGAAAAAGATGGAGAATGCGAAGGGAAGGGAAAAGAAAGGGCAGGGGCAATTTTTTTTTTTTTCTAGGAGACTAGAGGTGGGTCAAATTTAATTAGTGTCAACTGTTGCTTGGTTCTTCAACTTTGCAACATCGACGAGTATGCTGATTGAAGATGAATTTAAGAGTATTATTTAAATTAAAGTTTTTTTGAATATATTATCAAAAAATTTAAATAATTTTAACCATAAAAAAATATTTTTAATATAATTTTAAATGCTCCCACAATAATAATTAATAAATATCCTAATCGTGCTTGAGGGTCTGTAAATCCTCTGTTAACTGATGGGAACATGCAAATCCTCTTCAATGGCTGAGAGGATGGTTCTGGTTACAAAAATGAAGAATAGGGCTAATGAGATTTACAAGAGAAGTACAAATCTTGCAAAATGCAAAGGAAGACAGCTGAATGAAATCTTTGCTGTTTGCTTGCCGAGAAAGCGAGGTGTCAGCGGTCGTTGCTGGGTTGAAAAGGGGATTAACACAGCAGTTGACTCCATAAACAAACAGCTTGAAGTTGAAATGGGTGCTGTGGAACCTGAGGAGTTTGTGAGAAGGTTTCGTTCATATCTGTGGCGAAAGCTGAGGAATTTGATTGATAAAAGGAGCCGCCCTAACAGGAATTATTTTATTTACATAATAAAGTCTCTGAAGAATGAGTCGGTGGCTGCTGAAGTTGCAGAAATCACAATCAAGAAAGCTTGTAAAGATATTTATCCATATGCTGACAAAGCATATACACTCGTCAACACACGATTTAACAGTAAGGCTCTGTATAAAGATGGCATAGATTCTAATTCATGATTTTACTGAATCTTTAGCATTCGGATGCTATTACCTCTATCTATTGAAATAAAACAAACAGGACCGATTTGACACAAATTACACTGAAGTTGGACCGATTTGACATTGGCCTAAAAACCTAAATGTGCCTGAGAGTCAGTAGATTGCATCAGGAAGTTAATTAAATTCTTAAGAAAATACAGAAGGACTCATTAGGAACAATAGGGAATTCTTAATTTATAGCATTGGACAACACAGACTTGCTTCTAATCAGGACATATCTCATGGGCATTTCCGTTGAATATATGGAGCTCCATGTTCTTCGTACCTGCCAATTGCATACACATCTATTGGTACCTTATAAAATTTTCTTAAAAATGGAGAAGAAATGCAATTGCATGGTTTCACAGTATGATGAACTGCGGTTATGAAGACAAGAGGATAATTGAAACTTACTCGGATTTGGAAAACCACATTTGCTGGAATGAACCAAGCGATGCCAATATGCTCCCTCCAATCCAAACACTGTTTCACACATCACCAGTAATACATAAGTGGAATAGAGCACTAACAACCTACTAACAAGAATTTTCCATTGCGCCGCTGTAAGAGTTATTTACAAAAAATGGGAATAACAGCTGCAATGCCTATACCAGAGGAGAAAGCTAACTGTTAACTTTGTTACTTTTTAAATGTACACCAAGAAAGTCCATAGCCATTGGATCCTTTGGTTGTGTATATTTCAAGGTCTTGGGATCAATGCAATGACAAGACAAACTAGGGATCTTAGTTCTCTTGAAGTTTGGGATTTGAGCAACCAGATAAATTGACTCCCTACCAATGCAGATCATTGGATGGTGCAGACTGCAGACTACACATAATGCAATCTTGAAATCAATAAGATGACATAGATAATTCGGATCCCTCTCCATGGAAGCTAAATTCTATTTTGAAATTGCTGATGATTCAATCAAGTGAAACAAAGATTGGTTGGTGTTGGCTTTACGCTAGGGAGTAAGGTTGTTTACCAGGAACCATGACAATTTCTTCTAAAGTTAACATGGCTACCATTTTTCAATTGCATCATCCATGATCCATCTCCATGATTCCCATACTTTTCATTCAAATTAAATTAATTTAAGTTCTTATTTCTTAATCCTTTTAATTCTGGGCAACTTATAAGTTCTTTTACCATATTCATCCCCAGGCAACCACAGAACAACTCATACTCTGTTATGACACTGGCACTAATATATTCATGAGATATCCATAAGTAAGCTCAAATTCAACTGACAAATTTTCAAAGATGAATAACAGAAGACAACAAAAATCCTCTGATCACCAAGTCCTATCAAGATCCATTTACCCACCTCAGAAAGAAATTAAGTGATATAATATAGCTGTCATATTGCATCAACATACCTACGGTGAACATATCTACATTTGTCATGAACTTCATAAAAGGCCTTTTATAGTCAACCTCAAAATTTTACATTAACAAAAAAGGGAAAGTAAACCCAATGTTCAGAGTATATGTGCACATAGATAAGATGAATTATCAACAAAAAGGATGCAGCCAATCAACAGGCATATTAGAGAACAGGCAAGAAGGGAGAAGAGAGAGGGGTCCAACCTGAATCTCCTTTCTGTTGCATTTCCACTTGACACTACTTTGACTCTAGCAGCTTGAGGAGATTCCTACAAGTTGATGCATGATGATTTCATTAAGTCATCTTGTAACTATAGCATAATTTACTACTAATTTTTTCAAAATTGAAATAAGCTTTTCAGTAATTATTGCAAGTCACATTTGCATGAATTCCAGTCAGAATGATTTGTGCACAAACTTTTCATGCAGTTCTCACATTATTTATTTCAAGCTCTCTAATAATGGCCTATTAATGAGGTTGGAAGTGAGGATGCCACAGTAAAGCATAGATTGCAAGCTGAAGTTAAACTACCCTAAAATTAATTACTCAAGTTTGCTTACATGTTAAACCATCAGATGCTAATAAACTCATTTAACACAAAAGATACATGTTTTTTTAGTAATAAATGGATAGATTGTAAAAAACTAAAACCACCCTTTAATGTTATTGAAAATAGTATAAAACTCGATAGTAAGCAAAGATTCCAAAATCCCCCCACCCAAAAAGAAATAGAAATTAGAAGTGGCCACATTAAACATTACCTCCAGCAAGTCTTTCTCAAGGCGTTCCTTCAACTGCTGCATTGATGCTGTGCCACCAGCAAGCTGTACTAAGAGGAAACACAAAAAGGAACTGCATCAGTTTCAAGAAGGTATTATGGCAACCAGCAACGGATAAAACACATACTGGTGAACCAAAAGTTATTCTGCCAGTGTGATGTGCCCAATTGACATTGTACCTCACAAAATCTCTCTCAATATTAGAACAATTGATGGCACATATGGTCTCATTATATTGACACAATCGTACTTAAAATTTTGGCATTTTGGCGTCCAAACAGGTTAAAATGGAGACATATGTCATACATATCATCAAGCAAACGTAACAGTACTAAAAGATCTATCAATCAAATACCAGTGCCTTCCTCCACACTGCCTATGCACCCAATAGGCTTTATGCATACATTATGTATTCTTAAATGAAGTGGTGTTTTATCCGTTGCCGGTTCCTATTATTATTATGATTTGTTAATAATAAGGAAAAATGACAAATTGACCCTCAACATTTACTCAATTGGTCATAAAGACCCCCTTCATTAGAAAAATGGTCATAAAGGCCCCCTTTTAATAATTTTGCCTTTTAATTATTTCAAAAATCATGGTACTTTAACATATTCACATTATATTTATAAATTAATTTATGGAATTATTATTATAAATTTATTTCATTTATAAGTAAAATATTTTAAGACAAAAATTGTGAAAAGGGGGTCTTTATGACTATTTTTCAAATGAATAGGGTCTTTATGACCAATTGAGCAAACGTTGGGGGTCTATTTGTCATTTTTCCTAATAAGGAAACAAATAATAATAATAGAAGATGGTCGACTTTCAGAAGCAGGATTAACATTCGACTTTTAATTTCTACACGAGGTTCGTCTTATGAAGCTAGAAAATATGCAAACTAGCTATGGCTAGGTAAATCAACATGACTTTATCAGTAAAATTTCCCTATTGGAAGCAAAAACATAATCCAGTACCCATGCGGCTAATAGCAAGAGTAGTAACCCTGAAGCCACAATTAATCCCATAATACAATATCTCCATTTTTCAAAACTATCAAGAATTTTATCGAAATTGTCCTTCAACAATTGCTCGTTCCTACCCTTTGTGCACAAAAGGGAGATGTGTTTCCTTAGAGGCATTATTTAGATCTTCAGCATTGAAATACACAATGGTATAAGTTCAAGACGAATAGCCTATGCAACAATATCCAACAAATTAAACCGAGGAAGGCATGCCAAGAGGGCTGCTAACGTGTGCCTTCACTGACTTAAGTATTTTAGGACATTTGTGATTATTAGGAAGCTTTGGACGGACTTCAATATAGAATTATTCAACCAAAAAAAATAAAATCTAATACCCATATTAGATCACATTTTAAGACAATGAAAGGAATATATACATATATGTATTGGATTACTTTACCAATATACTACTAAATAATTCTCTCCGGATATCCACGTCACACTTATTAATGCTGTCTATAACCTGCAAAAAATTGAAAAGATATTGCCAGCATAAAAAATCATTATTCGTTAAGGACCAATTATACAGTCAATATTCACAAATTTACCAATTGTGGCAACCCACGAACAGGAATATTCTCTGCCAAATTCTCCATTCCAGGAATTGTCTGACAAGGAAACAAAACATGTTAAAGACTTAAAGTGCCCTCAAAATATTAATAAAAGAAACAACAACCAAGTACCTACGAAATACAGCAGATTACATCAAGAAATTCAAGTCCAACTCACATAAAATTATCTAGAGGCAACTGATCACAGGGGTGGTAATAAAATAATAGAGAATGATGGGGTAAGAATAGTAAATCAAATTATGTTTACTGCCTGCTTCTGTCTGTAATCCATTTTTTTCCCCAAAACCTGATGCAGCTCTAGTAACAACAAAGCTCGAAAAAGGGGGCTCTACGACTCCAGTGACCAAGTGAAACAATGCAGAAAAGCTGTGATTTATAATATAAAAGTATGATTAACGTTCTATCTAAGACCTATCATAGACCCTATAATAAATGACACTTCAGAAAACAAGAGTGCTGATAATTTAACAGAAGGAAGGAGATTAGGGAGTCGACCAGACCAAGGAAAAGCATCCTGCCAAAATAAAATTAAGTTCAAGCACAACCAAGAAAATATCATGAAACCACTTTTCAGTCTAGCAAGCACGCTTCTTTTACAAACACATCAAGAAGATGCAAAGTTATGAGTTTGAAGGCAAGAGTAGCCTATGCTGTCAAAGGCGCTAGGCAGGGCAAGGAGCACAGCCTAGGCGCCGCCTTTGACCAGTCAAAAGGCCAGTTAACTAGTCAAACATGCAGAATTTATCTAATACATAAAGACACACCTTAAAATACCCAATTGCTGCTTACAGCTTAGAGAGTAGCCAAGAAACACAAACACATAATTTTATATGAGAGCATTTCAGGATGAAAGTGAATCAGAAAACTAGAAGGGATTACATTAAATTTCACCAAACATCTCTGAGAAAAAAAGTGAAAAGAAAATGGCATGTCACAATTTTCGTGCCACCTACCTGAGCTAAAGATGGATTGAACAGAACATCAGGAATCTTAAATCTATCGGCTCCAATTTCGATTGTTCTGCATTGAACAGGGAAAAAAATAGTATCATTCGAAAATCAACCTTATTCATAATAGCAATGAGAACCAAAGCCAACAAAACATAATTCAATAAGAGTAATATAATGTAGTTGCATTACCATATATAATCCTGCATATACAAGAAAGATTGGGAATAAAATGTAACATAAAGAAAGCACATCATAATATAATCATCACAAGTTGGCTAATAAGATTGCAGGGGTCTTACTGGCCATCAGGAAGCTCATAGGGGGTCATTGGAATGTTTGAATAGGCACTCTCTGTAAACAAAAATTCTTATATCAGAAAGCTATGTATTAAGTGCGGGAATATTTAATAAAACTGTTGATGAAATTTTTTTTGGATAGGAAAATAAAAATGTTGATGAAAAAATTTCCGAGATGCAACAGATACAGCTCAATAGGAGATCAGAGTGTTTTTGAACTAACATGCAACACTTAAACCTGAATGCAATGTATTATCAATTTATGTGTGCTTGATAATGCATTTTTTTTAAAAAGAAACTGAACTTTTTATTAATGAAATAGAAATCAGAAACTAAGAGAACAGTGGATAAGAAGTCTACCAAAGCAGAAAAGCTTAAAACTAACAAAATGATGCAAACCAACAGAAAACAAACTAGAATCACACAACAACAGCCTCCTGAGTCCCAACTAAGA